>CAJVPT010004167.1:0-13933 GCA_910592055.1 Acaulospora colombiana
ACCTTTCATATTGAAGCATGTCTATAGAGGTTATCTGCAGTGAGAGGTGGTAAACATCAAGCCTTATTTCAAAGTGTCTGCCCACTGTTTCTTCCCTCTTATAGTTGCCCAAAATTTTTTTTTGGTTTTTTAGGGAATTTTGTCTATTTCAGTTTGACCCTGAATTTTAGGTAACACAATCTATTGCAAAATATGATTGGTGGACACGAAACACGTTAATAGCTGAATGTAAACAAGTACCTACTGATCATCTCATGTGTTCCAATAATGTCATTGGTAATAGAAAGAGTTGATTAGTGCCCCGTGTCCACCCCACTCCTCCAATTGGGTTAATCTACAGATCAAGTACCATAAGACCAATAAGATACGAGCAACAAGTTTCCAGGTGGTGAAAAAGCTAATATTTGTTCAAGCTGAGATCTTTTTTTCTTATCATCCCGGTCAGGCAAAGTTCAAGATCAAGGTCTTCCTCTTATCCCAGTTAGGCAATAAGACTGAATGGTCTCTAGTCCATGCTAAGCTCCAACTCTTTGATTACAGTTAAGAATGCATTTTCCCAGAAGTTGTTAAAGGATATTGCAATCGACGAGAATCCCCACCACTCTTGAGAATCTCCTACCATTACAAGGCAAAAGGATTGTTGGGGAATTTGATCTTTTGGGTAATAGAAGATGTACACCAGTAAAATTTCTTTAATTAGGCATGGCTGTTGGAAGGTATCATACTGAAATAATATGGCCTAGTCCTTACTAGGTCACATAAGAACCTGGGATCTATCATAAGTCATCTCTTTACCACAGATGGATAAAAAATTACTGACCAAAGAAGGTTGGAACCAAGTATATCCTGGAAGTAAAGGCTCCCACTAGGCGATAAGTCTTCTTAGACAGTACACAAGAAGGAAATCAAGATCAAGAATGGATAAGTTCCTTAGATGGTCAGGAAAAGAAAGAATATCCCAATTGAACATTTCTTATTGAAAAGAGGTCTTGAGAAGCAGGTCTTTGGAGGAAGCTGGAAATATTTCTTTAATTTTTACTCTTTCATTTTCTTGTGGTCTACTTAGACATTTTTAGATATCCCCCCTCCCCTTTTTTCAATCCATTCTTTTATAGTTTTCTATATTTCAGTGGCTTGGTCAAACATATAGCAGTGACAACTTGCTAACAATGATGCAGTGAACTAGGAAGGTCTTTATCCAAAGACACTGCAGAGCGAAATATTGTTCTCAAGACTGAACTTAGAGACTTTTGTGCTTATAATGAGTTAGTTAGATTAGAATAATAGTTTAACTATAGTATGTATCATGCTGCTCTAATGAAAATATACTTTTGTTTTCAATTGATTAATAAACTGATGATTTAGCCTGGTTACAGGTACTCAAAATAAAAAAAAATAATAATAATTAATATATACAGTATAATATAAATTAGTGAAAAAAAACTCTTTCCACTAATCCACTATTTTCCTAAAAATTTCTTTTTTTGGTAGGTGTTTAGAGAAAAAGGATAATACAATCCAAGCTCAGCAAATATAGTAAAGAAAAACACAATTACATCACCCCACTTGAAGCAACATATAAAGCTTTATAAACAAGTTGTCAGAAGAAGAGTACATAATAATAACATTAGTATTTTATCTATCAACTTTTGAGGAAAAGGGAAAACAAAGGTAAATCTGAATTACAGTAAGGTTAAGGAATCCAACATCAACTCTCCTAGTTTCCAACCAGACCAATGCAGATTTATACCTTTCTAGACATTAGAAGGAATTTGACAATATAGTAATCGTACAGTAACTAGTAAACCAGTTAAAACTCAAAATTTGCAAGACTCAAAAGGATGTCAGGAATCCAAAAACAATAACTAAAGATTATCAATAACAACATATCAACAACATATAAACAACTAGCATGTAATGTGAATACGAACACGTCCCTTTAAACAATAGAGACATAACAACAGATTATGTGATGTGTCTCTAAACTGGTAAACAAGCTCAATACATGTTCTAGCTAATTACAAAACACATTTCTTATATCCAGTTTACTCCTTAATAGATTAAACACACGTGTTACTAAAATCGACAAATAAATAGATAAACAATCTGTAACTTGTGTTTACCCCATAATTGATCTACCAGCACAACAGATAGATTAGGAAACTCCTAGTAATACTATTTGAATAAGTAAACAAATAAACAAAATTAATCCGTGAAGCATGACTTATCCAATAATCATGTGATCCAGCCAACATGTATAAGGTACAATGTATTCTTCATATAGTAAATAAAAGAGAGGGGAATATTTTAAATATCTTAATCAATTTTTCAAGAAAGCATGACAAAACCTCAGAACTATGGATATCTCAACAGTTGGTAAGGTAAAAAGAAGAAGATTTAAAAAAAGAAACAACTCCCACATCAGAGACTTTTACCATTCTAGATAATATTATTGCTAATATCCTAGAAATAGACAAAGCAATATTCCATAAGGAACAGATTTTTACTCAACATATCCTATACTTCTGGCAACAAGAAAAGGGAAAAGAAGAAGATCTTCTATAGCCCTATATAGAAGACAAATTCATAAAATTATCAAAAATGCAAATGATCCACAGGAGTCGAAAAGTCAACCGATGGAGATCACAGAACATATAGATATTGAGTCAATAATAGATAATGAAATCATAATAATTGGTATTTATGAACAAGAAAAGGCTGAAATACAAAGGCTTCAAGAGAAAATAAAAGATAACAACATCAGTGATTATAGCTCATGTGACATGAGAAACAGGAACTTTGCCCCATTGACAAACCTATATTTTATAGGAAGAGAAGAAATATATAGACTCAATATCATAATGGTCAATATTCCAGGAAAAATAGAAGAAGAAGTCAAGGCCTATCTAAGCAATATCTTAAAACTATCACAGAGAGAAAAACATCTCTTAAAGAAAGAATTTATTAATGATAACAAATGGTTGATCTTTTGAGTACAAAAAGAAAGAATGTCTTAAAATGCATAGAAAAGATAAACTGTAAAGATAATAATTTTACTATCCAACAAATAACTTCTCATACTTCACATTCTATCCATATGACCAAAAGAGAAAAAAACAGAAAAATCTTTCAAGAATTTAAAGGGAAAAATAGATCTGATATATGGCATATCAGCCTAATAGATCTAAATTAGAAGATTTCCAGAAGTTATATAGCCAAACATCTCAAGAGATATGGAACAGTTCAAAACATCCATATCTATAAGGTCAAGATGAAGACTAGGGCTAAGACCTATTTCAAGCTTCATAAATATATTAAATAAGATCTTGCAAAAGCATAAACAACACCTATAGATACTGAAATGTTCAGAGTCATCTTCATTAAATCAGAGTTGATTGATGAAAAGATAAATGCCACTCTAATCGAGAGAAATATCAACTCAGCTAGACTGTTGGGTACAAATAGAATATATACCAGCTTGATAGCAAGAGCTTTACATGGTACCTAGGCAAAGCATGCTATATTCCCAAAAACCCTTACATATTAAAAAAACAGAACTTTACAGTTATCAGTTTCGTGACAAGAGAGAATAAAGACAAGTCCTGCAAATAACATATTTTCTTACAAGGTTTAAGACTGTTCTAGAGTATAAAGAATCCTAGCAATAGAAAAAATATGTGCCCTATAAGTGAAGAAAGGAAATTAGGTTATCAAAGATCTCAAAAAATCAATATAGATAATGACTCAACTTCAGATTCACTATCAGGTTATGAGTTCACAAGATTCTCTTTCTCCTTCTCTTATCATCATCCCTATACTATAAAACCTACATGTTCCAGAAACCAAAGACAAATAAAACAAAGGAATAATAATAATATAAGGCAGGAGAATTATAGAACAACTAGATATTCTACTACAGGTGGTAATAAAGAGCCAATAAAAAGATAAAGGACTCACCAGCAGAATATCAGCAGTGAAGATATCAGACCAGAGGCAGAAGGCAACCAAGACTTTCTGCAACTTATATTGATCAACCTTGAAAAACTGAGCAGTAGAATATATAGACTTGAAGAACAAATAATCCCAAACAAGATAAATAGAAGTAAAAGAGGGCCAATTGCTCATAACATAGTGCAATAGGCAACTTAAAGAGACAAGAGATGAACATACCCACTTCATTTTCAACAGCAACTAACAACAAAGGCAGAAAACAAATACAAGAAAAAGAGGTTTTATTAGAACAATATGATAATTTAAATCTAACAATATTCTTACAAAAGAAATGTGATATTTTCTCAACAAAAAAAGAAAAAACATAATAATAGAAAAGGAATAGGAAGAAATGGGAGATATACAAAAAAAGATAATTAGGATCAAAACATACAATGTCAGAGGCATCACAGATAAAACAAATCAAAGAAGTCTAATTGAAAAAATTATAAAACAAGGGATAGGTATAATGGGTTTATATAAAACAAAACTTACCCAAGCTAATGCCAGATGGGCTTTCGACAACAAAGAGTCTATAAACACTTCCATAGCACCAATCCTAATACACCCTTTGGACAGGAATTAATCTTCTTATCAGAAGAGACTTATAGAAAAAGGTGGTATCAATCAAAGAAAAAGATGGATATATTATAGCTGTCAACTTGCTGATAAAAAAGAAAAAGATCTGTATTATATAGATCTATATTCTATCACATAAGCAAAGATGTAAAAAAGTGCAAGAGAAAATAATCAGCTTTAGCAAAACAAAACATAGAAAAGGCTTTCACACAATTATAATGGGAGACTTTAATGCTACTTATAACCCATTGGAAGATAGAACCTTATCTTCTAAAGTAAAATTCAAATCCTCCTAGCATCCTGAAATCCTACTATTTGATTTTCTTGATGAGTAGGGGTTTATAGATACATAAGCCATATAGGAAGGAAAAAACAAAACTCCCACAAGATAGGATGCAACAAGCAGTAGTAAAATTAACTATATCTAGATATTACAAAGCTTATCAAGATATCCAATACTATGATTTGATAATGAAGAGATAAAAGAAGTCATAAAAAGTAATCACATCATGATTTCTATAACTTTACATGACAATAATTTCTTTATACTCAGTAATACCATAAAGTCTCTAAACAACAATTAAGAAGAATAGATATTAAGGAAACATCTCCAGAACAATGGCAGACCTTTCGTAAAAACTTAGGTCACAAGTTCAAAACAATATTGAAATCCCTACTTAAAGAAGAACCCAATGAAAACAAAAGGGAAAACCAAGCAAACAAAATCTGAAAAACCTTCGAAAAACAAATCTACAAAACAACCTTCAACAAGCTTGTAATCAAGAAACCAATTATACATAAAGAAAAACCTGAATATAGACATAGTTCAGAATTTATTACACACAGAAAAGCCTTACAGCTGAAAGAGCTCTTCAAGAAAACTGAAGTATCAAAAGAAATAGCCAAACTGCAGACCCTCTGCTTGGCAATAAAGAAACACAATGCAACATATAGCCCTAACTATTAGATCAAAAACCATTGTATTCAACATAGTATCTCCAACATGCCTTAATTATTATTAAAAAAGGATATTCAGGATACAATAGAGGAATTGAAGTTTATCCGTCAAAAGATTGAAGCCAAGAAAATAAGAAACACAATCAAGGTTGCTTTAAAACAATGATATGATAATCTAAAATTCAATCAGAGAAGAATGGTAGGCTCCCTAACAAATAAAACAAGAAGCAAAATTGCACTGGACAGAGTTAAGATCACACAAGATGGTACAGAATACATAACAATCAAAACAGGCAAAATAGAAAAAGAACTAAGGTGATAATATCTAGAAGTATTTCAAAAAAGAGATGCCAATTTCTATAGCCTTATAGAAGACTGGAAAAAAAAGTATAGATCCAAAGATTATATTAAGGAACTATGGTATAAAGATCTCCTTGAGCCCATTTCACAAGAGGAATTAGGTGAAATATTTCAGACACTTCCAAATAACAAGGCATCAGGATAGTCACAAATTAGTTATGAAATGCTTGAGAAACTGAGTCAGGATGAAAAGAAAATCTTGAGAAGAATATTAAATAACTTCTTGAAATGGAAGTTAACCCCACTTGTTGAAAACAGAGCTATATATACTTCATAGCCAAATCAAAACCATAGAAGTGTGAGCTAATAAATACAAGACCAATAGTTCTGTTAAAAGTCACAAGAAAGTGTTTCACAAAAATTCTTACTAATAGGATGGAAAATATCTATAAAGTCAACAATATTCTTAAAGGTTCCAACTTTGTGGGTTTTCCTGGAGAAAGTATATCAGAACCAATTCAAATCCTCAACAACATATGTAAAGATGCAAGAGAAAATAAAAAGGAATTGTGGATACTTTTTCAAGATATTGCTAAAGCCTATGACACAATCAGTCTGGATATACTAGTCACAACAATGAAAAGAATCAGAATATCAAAGGGTTTTATTAAAATTATGCTGAGCCTATTTCAAAACAGAGAATTTCAATTCATCTTTGAAAATGACCTCACAGAACCCATAAAAGCAAGGGATGGCATCGATCAAGGGGAAACTATCTTATCACTGCTATGACGAATATTCTATGATCCTTTACTCTGCAAGATTCAGAATGACAACGAAAAGGAATATAAAATGTCAGTCACCTGAAATCCAGATCTCAAAGAACAAACCACAAGAAAGCTAGAATTAAGATATGTGGCTATAGCCTTTATGAATAATACGACATGAATAACAAGATCCAAAAAGGATATGGAAGAAATTCTTGTAACTGCGAGAGTCTTTTATAAAGCCAACGATTCCCAAATCAATAGTAATAAATTAGTCCTAATTATTATTAACAATTCTAATTGCTATTCAGAAGAAGTTCAGGCCAATATAAAAAAAAAAATGGTAAAGGAACTCAGTAGAACAGAATATACAAGATTTCTAGAAATCTGGATTGGCAATCAAAAAACTATAGTTAAACTTAAAGAGAGGGTACTAAAAGAGATCAATAAAGTGATCAGAGCTTTTAAAAACAAGAAATTAACAGATAAACAAACCCTGTATATTATAAACAGGGTATTAATTCCAAGGATAGAATTCAGGATACAGCATAGTATACTATCCAGGAAAATATGTAACATTCTAACGGCAGCATATAGAAAGCTCTTCAAAAACAAGAGTACCCTATGTAGATCTATACCTAATAGTGTAATACATCATCTAAAGATTCACAACCTGAAAAGTATCTGGATGCTCTAGCAAGAAAGTCAAATAACAGGATTATGTAATAGACTAAATGATTCTAGTCCCATAGGAATTACAACAATTATGTGACTCAAACAAGCACAGATAAAGAATTGGAAATCGCTTAATCTATTAACATGCAACTCCCTAAATCATTTACCAGATAAAGGAAACTTCACGCTTCAAATAATGAAGTTAACTAAAGATATAGAAATAACCTTTCACAGTTGGAAATGGCAAGAAATCTTCAAATAGAGCAAGGGAAATAGTTTAATTAAGAAACACCTTATATTAGAAGAATATAGAAAAGCTATACCATCACTAAGAAACAATAAACTACTATATGTAGACCAGCTAATCGATCAAGCTACTAAAAAAATTAGAGATCGATGAATGCTTTAACTACTTCAGAACACTAGTAAAGGTCCTATTCCTGAATGGTTTCAAGCTTTAATCAAAACTCTTTCAAGTAATAGGGAAGGCCCACTTATGAGTATATGAAAAAGAGATTGGATAAAGTGGGAACCAGAATATATTGCAATTAATCTAGGCCATAATAAACAACAAAAACTATGGATAATTATAAAGAAAGCTGGGCATTATATAATCTGAAGAAAACTACAACAGACAAAAGTAGAATACAAAATCAATGTCAATCACTTCAATTATTGTAGTAATGATAATACTCAAATGACAATATTAATAAGGTGTCCAGGATATCCAGAGGGTACAAAACAAGAAGGGGGATGTATATTAAAGAAAGATATGAAAGATATATATGAAGTTTCATATCTCAATACAAGAAAGTCAACCAGAAGAGCTCAAGAACTAACAATTCCCTATTCCAAGGCATTACTAGAAGAGACAATGGAAAAGGTTACTAACATGGATTCAAATCCTCAAACCTTAGCTCCAACCAATATAATAAATCATGTAGATATCAAAAGATAGGAAGAGGTCATCATTAGAGATAATGTTATAGAAAAAGTATATTAGGACCACCTAATAGAAATACTTTAACATAATCTGGGATCCAATGTTAAAAAGCTAATTTTATACTCTGATGGATCACTTATTAATCATGGAAAGGAATAAATAAAAATGGAAGCAGCATGGATCCAGATAGGAGATATGGATAGAAAAAGTAGTTTTTAGATAGGAGTAGACAGTTGGCTCTCCTCAACATGTGCAGAACTTGTAGCAATTGTCACAATACTTCTGATGGTTCCAGTGGGTAATGATATAAAAATCTATACAGATAGTTAGGCCTGTATCTCCAAGTGGAAAACAATAGAAAGAGAAGATCCAAAGTGAACTCACAAAAGATAGTTAAAGGAAAAAAAACTGGTTCATATGGGTACAAATGTTAGAATTGATAAAGAAAAAGACAATAAACCTGCAACTTATCAAGGTTAAGGCACATTCCAATAATTCCCATATTAAAGAAGCAGATGTTCTAGCCAAAGAAGCTCTGAAACTCCCAGTAATAGAATGAAATTAGATGGCAAGAAAAAATGTTGGATAACCCAATAAGACAGTTTATCAAAAAAGTAAATAATAAAACAACTGCCTTTCAGTGGACACAACAAAATAGAACAAAAAAAAGATAGAGTCATCAAATTATAGAATAGCAAGATCATACTTGGGACCTTGTATGAGAAAAAATGAAAGAAGGATACACCTGGAACACTTCTTTTAAACAATTATAGCAAAAAAGCGTTCTCATAAAACTAATGAATGATAAGTTACCTACTCTGAACAAACTAACAACTAGAAGACCTGACCTTTATAAACAAGTGAAGTATATTGTATGCAGCTAGCAAAGTGAAACTTTTGAACATTTACTAGAGTGTCTAGCATACAAAAAACAATTACAGAAAGCATGGAATAAAGAACAAGATAGGATCCTTAGAGACTTCAGAGGGTTCTTACTAGAGAGAAAAAATGAGGCAGAAGAAAAACTCACAAAGTTGATTATCTATAATGAAGAAGAAATGGTTGAGTTAGATAAATGGATTTCTAAACTAATAGAACAGACTTCAAAAACCAGTTAAAACACTCTAAGCTTTTGCATAGGACTAGTAAGGAGAGACCTAATTCTAAAAATAACAGGTCTGAAATGCCATGGAAAAAGAATTGATAATAAGGCAAGAAGATGGATGTCAAAGATGCAAAGAAGAGTACACAATCAAATAAGAAAAAAGATTTGGAACAAAAAATGTAAGAAGATAATTAAATAAAAATATTTACAAGAGATCCACAGAGTAGAAAAAATCAATTGACCCTCAGGTATACACAGCTTAAAACTATCAGTCCTCAAAAATAAAGATTCTCTATTAGAGGAAGAAACTCAAGAAAATGAAAGCCTAAAAGAAATTTTACACAAAGGTATTACTTATGAAATGAAGTGGTTGGGTTTTAAGCTTGGTCAGAACAATAGATAGTGATCTGTAGTGATGATTTGTGGGCAATAATGTTAAGGGTTGGAAGGGTATTTATTTGAACCATTAACAGAGTGATAAATCACTTCCAAAGTTGCACTTAGAGTTTTGGTATATTAAGACAAAACAGTGACAAGTGAGTTAGGTAAAGTCTTAGCTTTAGTGAATCATTTAAAATGTACAGTATACAAATGTTTAATAAAGAATACATATCTAGCCTGACCTAGAGTAATAAAAAAAAAAAACTGTGTAATATAAATTAGTAAATAAAGAAAAAAAAAACCCCTTTCTACTAATTCTCCTTTTTTCAAAAATTTCTTTTTATGATAATTTTCTTGGAAAAAGTGAACCAGTTCATACACATAAAAAAAAATACCATATTTTTAAAATTAATAACAAATATATAACAAAATTATCTGAAAACATAAAAAATAGAAGTAGAAATAATTATATTAATAGTTTTTTTTTATATTTTTTTTTCTTTAAATTTTTAGGTGAAAGAAAAAATAATTAAAACCAATTTCCAGTCAAAATAAGGGAGTCAATATCAACTTTACATAGCTTACAATCAGGTCAGTACAGGTTAACACCTTTCTCAACACTATAAATAATCTCAAAAATACTTAAGTCTAATTGATAAATTAAGTTGCTTTAATTACTTCAAGATCCAGCAGGATATTAAAGCTTCTTAAAGACAAGACAATCTTAATATACAGTATATACTATATATACTAAAACAATAAACTTATTCCAAATTCCATTATGTGAACATGAATATATAAAGGAAACAAACTATTCAAATATGTACAACTTATTATCAAAACAAGTTGAACAACTCTTCACATAAGTATTACAATAGTGACTCTTCACATAAGTATTACAATAGTGACTCTTCACATAAGTATTACAATAGTAACTCTTCATCAGAATAGATCACTATACAAATAAATAAATATATAAAACAATACAATAAGATTTTTTTGTATTACTCAAAATAGATATATTTTGTCAATAATATTACAAGTTTATTTATATTCTAAAAATAGATTACTAATAAACAAATAAATAAGATTGATATGTAAAAATCTATAAATAAGTAAAACAATAGTTATATAATAATATAGAACTTATTATATTCAATATATATAATATAATACTTTACACAATAATAAATATGAATAAAACTTAATATATATTATAGATAGTAGAAAAAAAAGAAGAGGATATAATAAACACATTAGTCAAACTTTTAAAAACATATGACAGATACTCAAAACTGTGGACCTTCTAATAATTACCACAATAAAAAGGAATTGAATTTAAAGAAGAAGCTCCAGTAGTATCAGAAATATATACTATCATAAATAGTATTATTGCTAAAATACTAGAAGTTAGTAAAATAACTTTCCATAAAGAATAAATCTTAATATAATATATTTTATATCTTTAATAACTTGAAAAAAAAATGAAAAAGATCTTTTACAATCCTATATAGAAGATAGATTTCTAGAAATCCTTAATAACTTTAAAGACTCTTGCAAACTTAAATATTAATCAATGAAAATTGTTGATTAATTAAACATTGAATCAGCAATAAACAATGAAATTATAATAAAATATATCCAAAAAGTAGTAAAAATGAAATTACAAAAATTTCAAAAAAAAAATAAAAAGTTATTGTATTAGTGAATACAACTCTTAGTTTACTAGAAATAGAGACATAGTTCCATTAATAAATCCATATTTTATAAAAAAAAGAAATCTATAAATTGGATACAATAACAACTAATATTTTCGAAAAAAATAGAAGATAAAACCAAGACATATCTAGACAATATCCTAAAACATTTATAAAAAAAAAAAGTCTTTTAAAGAAAAAATTTATCAATAGAAATAAATGGCTAGTTTTTTGGGTACAAAAAAAAAAAAAGATATCTGTAAGTATATAGAAGAAACAAAACAAAAAGAAGACAGATTTACTATTCAGAATATAATTCCTCAAGCCACTTACAAATCATAAAAAATAAAGAGAAACCTGAACAAAAAAGTTTTTCAAGAATTTACAACTGTGAAGAACATTATTATCTGGCATGTGTACCTAGTAAATATAAATCAAAGACCAATAAAGATTTCATATTTGCATATTTAAAAAGATATAGAGAGGTTTATAACATCTATATTTATGAAATAAATACAAAATCTCAAGTGAAAACTTACATAAAATAGCACAAATATCTTAGTTTCAATTTAGAAACAAAATAGATAACTCAAATAGATATGAAAATATCAAGAGCTAAATCAGAACTTAATGATAATAAAATAAATAATATATTAATTGAAAGAAATAACAATTCAGCTAGATTATTGGATACTAATAAAATATATATTAGCTTGATTGCCAAAGCTTTAAATAGTACTCAAGCCAAAGCATGCTATATATTAAAATAAAACTTTATAATGATTTTCTTTGAGACATAGGAAGATTGAGATAATACATGCAAACAATAGATTTTCTTACAAGGATTGCATCTTTTTTGAAGTGTTAAATACACCTTTAAGCCTAAAAAACAAAGTCTAAAAAAGGAAATAAAAAATTTTAGTACAAGAAGCAGATATAATAAATATAGTAGAAATAGATAAGGAGCCAGTATCAGACTTATAATCAAAAAATAAATTCATAAATTTAGCTTCTAGTTTTACAAGACACTATCGTTTTCAAAATCAAAGATAAATCAAACAATGCTATAATAATAGAAAAAGACAAGAAAGAAATTAGGCTAAATACTTTAGGGATCTATTATTACCTACAAGTCATTACTGTAGACTATTTTAAATTCTACTTGTAGTTAAAAACCAAATCATTCTATTCATGACAAATCCAATTCTTAATAATTTCTATATAATTTTTTTTTCTTTTTTTCTATTTTTTCTTAATCTGAATTTATAATTGAAAGTAATATAAGTTCTTTTAGATCTTATGTAGTCTGTTCAATGAGCTTGTATTTGAGTCATTTGAATCTTTTTTTTTTTTTTAATAATATTTAGTTTTTTTTCTATTATATTACTTTGATATATTAACTATTTCAGATTTTCTTCTTTAAATTCTTTCATATTTTTTAGTAAAGCTTGCTAATTATAATCTATATAGATTTGGAAGAGATCTTGAATAGTTTTTTAAGGTAGCTTTTTAAGAAAATAGTTTTGTTTTTTTCTACATATTCACAAATAATATTGAAAAGACTTCTATTAAATTGTTATATCTTCTTTAATTGGTTTTCTATCTAGTTATTAGTCATGGATAGGACATTCTTTTTATTCTTTATTTCTTTTTTATCCTTTATTTATTACAAAATAATATTTATATATGATATAATTATATAAGATATATATAAACTAGTCTAATAAAGGAGGACATATGATATTTTTATGATTTTTTTAAACCAATTTTTGAAGTAATCTTATTATAAAACTATTGTAATTCTTTGTCTTATATTATAGATTTTAAGTACTTTGAAGTAATTTACAAATTTCTTCTTTTACTAAGATTTAATAATAAATTATTTTAGATATAAGACATATATAGTTAGTTATCCTATTGACTGATTATTTACTTTATTGGTATTTTACAAAATTAATAAAATATTTTTATACTTGTTATAGAATTCCAAATCTCTTATTAATATATTTAAACCATCTTTTATAAGGTTATTAAATAATATTAATAATAGTTTTAAAGTAATTTTAAATTCATATTTTATTAAATCAAAAAAACTATTTAATGATACATAATTGTTTATATTAATCATTATACTATTTTTTATAGTTATCCAGTAATTGTCAGGTTTGTTATCTATATCTTCAATCATCTTTTGAACTTTTTTTTCATTAATATTATTATGAATGGCTATATAATATATCTTAAGGTGCCTAATCTTGAATTATACAAAATAATAATATACTTATTGTCAAGGATAATAACCTTTTATTTCACTTTTTTATGAAATTCTTCAGATTTTTCTATTTATTTATTTTTTTTTTTTTAACCTACAATAATGCCACAATGACGTGTCTTTATTGAAAAATTGAAATGAATTTACAATATTTTACAAACTTTCAAAAAGTGACTAACTCGTCTTTATCCAAAAGTACTCTAAGTCAGATTTTGGGAACAATATTTCACTCCCCTAATAGATTGGTAATAATCTCTATCTACCAGG
>CAJVPT010004168.1:0-13931 GCA_910592055.1 Acaulospora colombiana
ACAAAGAAAAAAACAGGAGCACAAGTAGAAAAGGAAATATTGATAGTCCAAACAGAATTCTGATAAGCACAATATATAAGATAATACCAATTCAAAACATAATGATAAAGTGGATCAAAATCAAGGCAACTTAAGCAACTAAGGAAATAAGTTGGTGGACAAATTAGTAACTACTATACTAAGCAACAAATACAAAGACATAATAAAGATTCAAAAGAAATATATCACTAGTAGCAGAGCATTGCTAATATAGGACCAGTTTTTTGTAGACTTTCTATTCAAAACATTAGAAAAAACCCTTCTTAAACCAAAATGGGCAAGCAAATAGAGAGCCTTAAGATAAAACTAGAATTGACTTACAATCCAAAAAACTAAAAAATTGACTAGAATATGACTATGCAGATACTAATGCTATTAAAAGTTACATATCCCTAGACAGATCAGGGTGACCGCAGGAATAAAATATTTCACTGGAAGATATGGCTAAATAAGCATCCTACTTTAGCAAATATAAACACAAGAAAGTCATATCTATATAATATCCTAATATCATAATCTATAAGAGATAGGAAGAAAAAAACCTTCACCCATTTATATATAATGATGTGTTCTTAAAGTATTTAGCATATAAAAATTTGCAAATCACTTATGTCTTTTTTTGAGGAACAAAATTCATAGCTTTTCACTTCAATAGAAACAAATATCAACAAATACTATAAATCAATGATTTAGATAATAGAGAACAATTGTAAGTAGTTTTTTTATAGTTATTAATTTAAAAATTTTAATGTTTCCTAGTAAAGGACATTTGACTTTTGTTTTTGCCTCCCTTTTTAAGGACCCATCTTTATTCACATACAAATCAAATAGAATAAGATTAATAGAAAAATATATGCAATTCCTCAATGAGGAATGTGCAGTCAAAACAAATAGTAAGAATCAAATAGAAGCCATAGAAAATAAATAGAAACAACTATTTAAACTAGTAACAATAATAGAAAATCTATTTAGAGCAAATGAAGTGGAATGAACAGATATTATCATATGAGCCATCATACACAAGATAAGAAAAATAGCAGAAAAAATCACCAGTCATAGGAAAACAGCCAAAACAATGATAAAGACAGTCATAACATGATTTTGGTAAGAGAAATAAGAAATCTGAAAGTTAAGATGTAAACTAGTAATAGAATAGAAAATTATAGGGAATCACTAGAAAAAAGAAAAGGGAAAAAACAAGAAACTGCAAGAGAAATGATAAAAAAAATATATTACAGGAAAATAGAAACCTCTTAAATAATTAGAGGTAACTTTATATAGACCTAATCAATTGAAACATGAGAAAAATCTTTTAGAATGGATACTTATCAAATCTATAAATAATAGTATTAGTGAAGTCATGATATATTAACATTTACTCCCAAGTGAACTATAGCAAGTTGCAAGGTTTATCTAAATACCGAGTTATTGGTTTTTTTTTTATCATAAATATATTTTTTCACAATTTAATTTGTATATATATGGAAAGTATTATTTGATTAAATAAAAACTGCATGGCATGGCTTCACCAGCTTAAAAAAAAAGAAAAAAGAACTAAATGTTCTACAATAAATCTATTCTTCATTAAACAACAAAACCTAATTAAGATGAAAGTACTTCAGGCAACATTATCAGGAGAAACCAATGAAAAAAAAATTAAATAGCTTAAAAGAGTACTGAGAATATCTAAGAAAATAAATTTTTCAAAACTGAACTTATCAGTGGTAATTACTAGATTACTTTTGACTTTGATAAAAAAGAGAATGTAGCAAAATGTTTAGAATTTATTAATAAAAAAGAAGAAAAAAAACTTTACAATTAAAAAAATGACTAAAGATAAGAGCATATGACCAGCTTTCCAGAAATATACTCAAAACAAAAAAATTTTCAAGCTAGAAAACTTTTCTTTAGCAAAAAATAGATTTAAATATATCACTTTAGTAAATACAAATCACAAATGCAATAAACTTCTGATTAAACAAGTAATAGAAGAATATGAAGAAATAATTAATATTTATAAATATTGAACATCATTTCATCAGAAAAGATTTAGAATTTATCTATATACATATTATGAACATACTAACTTGGATCAAATTGAAGTAATTAAGATAAGATCCAATTAAGTACAATTTATAATAGTCTATAAAAAACTAGATAATAAAGAAGTCATACAAATATTGAAAGAAAGAAAATGGTACTTCTTGAGATTTTATAGAATTGATGGAATGTCTATTGAATTAATAAATAAAGTACTAGATTATATAAAAACTAAAGTCTCTTATATACCAAAAAACAAGACCACCTTGATTTCAAAAAACTATACAGTAGTCTATTTTTAAAATGAAAAAGACTTGAGAGAGTTACTTTAATATTAGATTAAAGTTAATGATTAAAGACTAGAATATAGTACAAAAAATCACTACAGCAATAGAGCATCAGTAGCTTTGATTAGTTCAGAAAGTTCAATTACAGTAGTCAAAAAGAGTGATAAACAAAAATACAAAAGTCAAGTAGAAGAAGGTGAAGTTTATTTTGAGATAAACAGAAAAAGAACATTAAAGACATAATATAAAACTAATAATAGTTACCAGTCGAAAACCAGTAGACAAATAGTAAGATTTATCCTTCTAGTTATTAATAGTAATAAAAAACAATATGAAAAAGAAGAAGCTGGATATCAGATTAAACTATATAAGATCAATTTGAAACTAATAATAAATTTTTAAATAAAAAGAGACTATATAGACAAAGAACAAGATGTGAGATTAAAAGTTGAGGATTGATTACCACTTAAATATTTAAAGTATTATAGCTAAGCAAGATAATAGAAAGGCTTAATAAAAGGCTAGATAAGCTAAAAAAAAAACTATTAAAAAGGTGAACCAACTATTCCTAAAAGATATATCAGTTCAACTCCAGAAAAAAAAAGAACATCAGCCTACTATTTTTAAAACCAATATAAAAAAAGGGTAAAGTACAACAAATAAAAACAAAAAATAATAAAAAAAAACTAAATAATTAAGATTCTAATATCTGTTTGTAAGGCAATTAAGATATCAATATATTTTTGCAAATAGAGAAAATTAAATTTTTAAACAATAATAAGAGAATAGAGCAACTTATAGAAAAAAAGTGAAAGGATAATATAGAAAAGCCAGTAGTGAAAATAGAAATATATAATGTTAAAAATATATTTAAAAAATCAAAACAATATAATCTTATTGAAAAAATTCAAAAATGAAGGATAAGTATAGCATAGTTATGTGCTATAGTATATATGAATGACACCACCTGGTTCACAAACAGTAGATCAGATATACAAGCAATAATAAATAAAGTCTTGGAGTTTCTAAGGATAAATAATATACAGATCCATAGTAAAAAATTATTATTGATCTATATAAACATAATTCAAGAACAAAAAAAAATAAGTATTCAGCTCAATGGAATATGGATTTTGTTCTTGAAACAAGATGAAGCAATAAGAATTTTTGATATATAGATAACAGAAGATAGTAAGAAAGCCTAACAGAAAAATATAATTAAAGAAAAAGTAGATATAATAATCAAAACATTAGCCTAAAAAAAAATCATCAATAAGTAGATATAATATATCATCAATTGGATTCTTTTTCTAGTGATTGAATATCTTTACAATAACTTAATCCTATCAGAGAAAAAGTATGACAAAATAAGTAACAGATAAACAAATATTCAAGCACAAAACTGGCTTATCCTTAACAACTCTAAACTGTATTCTGTATGCTAACTTTGGCTACAAACTGTTTAACCTATAAAATAGACAAGTTTTTATGCATAGAAAAAACCTAACTAATAGACTAAATAATTATAACCTATTACTACACAAATCAGACTTCAACAACTTTAGAATAATTATTGATTAAATACTTTAATACTAACAGACAAACTTTTCTTTTGAATCAGGAAAAGGAATAATCTCACAAATAATATTCTGAATATACTTAAATTATAAGAAATTATGATGGCACTAACAAAACATATGTGATATGAAAAACTAGTTAAAAATGAGAGTAAGGCAATCAAAGAAATAGTCACAGAGGAATAGTACAACAAGCCTTAAATATAAAAGGATAATGTTTAAAGATCAACTACTGAATAACAATAAAACAAGACAGGACTCCTGAATAGTATAAGGATTTAAAAGAATTAATAATCCTAATATGGCTAGAGTTAACAGTCAACAAGAAGAAACCAATCATCACAGGAGACTATAACAATAACAGCCCTCCCACTAACAAATTCTTTTCAATTACTTCTGCTCTTTCAGTTCAACATCAATTAACTATAAAATTGATAGCAACAAAAAAGAATGGAGAAATAATAATTACAAAGAAAAAAAAACAACTAGACAAACAAAGGGTAATAATAAACTATATGATTATGAACAAAGAGATCTCACCAATGTTCAAGTGCAAAGACTATCTATTTAATAATCAAGAACTAGAAAGAACTACAAAACCTAATAACAATGCATAATGAAGCAGCTCTTAGCATGCTTAGTAAACATTAAGGTCAAAAAGAGCACAACTGGGATCTTTTCAAAACAACAGAAAACAAAAATTAGGTAATTTCTAATCAATAGACTACAATTATCTCCTTAAGAAATTGAACTTGTGATAAGGAAAACCAGTATGTAGCTTTCAAATATATATATTTTTAGCATATATCTAGACTCCTTATCAACTACTGAAGCACTTATAGGAAGAAATATAAAAGTTCCAACTAGAAGGATCCAGAAGCTACAACAAACTACAAGAAAATTAGTAACAGAGAATAACATCCAATTCTATACAGATGGCTCTTTCATGAAACACATAATTAAAAATAGAATAGATGGTCCAAATAAAGTCAAATCAAAAAATCATGATCTTTCAAGTAGAAGCTCAGGATAATCCATCTTTTACAAGAGTAGAACTGATAGTGACACTTATAGCAATTAGCTTAGTTGGCTTTAACAAAAGAATTAATATTTTTATGGATAGCCAAGGTGTTATTAATGTAATAAGCAAAATATTATACAAGAACTAGATCAAAAACCAGAAATCAGAAAGTCCAACCAGGCTCTTGGTTAACACAATCTGAGAAATTATCATAATACAAATATTAAAGTCTAGTAGACAAAAATAAAGATCACTTAAGAAATAAAGAAAAATAGAACTAACAAATTATAATATTAAAAACATATTACAAAACAGTTTCAGTATTAACACTCTCTTTCATATAAATATCAGTATTAGTGGAAAAATAATAAGCTAATATTTACCCTTGAGGTAAATTGCAACAAATCATAGTGTTTACAAGATATTGAGCTATTAGTTTTTTTCTATCATAAATATATTTTCTGGCAATTCAATTTGTGTACATAAGAAAATATTAATAATTAAATAAAAACTAAATAGCATAACTTTGTCAGCTAAAAAAAAAAAAAAAAAAAAATATAGCAGGGTTATGTGAAATAAAACTAAGATTAAAACAAAGTGGATTTTTAGGAATAAAGATATCTATAAACACTTCTATATTAAGAAGATCTAAAAAAGAATATAACATCTATATAAGAGATAGAAAAATATATTATAGTTGTCAGCTTTCTTATATAAAGAAATAAAGTTAATATCATATAACTTTATATTCCTTCTAATAAGAAAAAAGTTATAAAGTGTAAAAATATGTAACTAGTTTTATTAAAAAAAAGAATAAAAGTAACTTTTATATAATAGTAATGGGATTTCAAGCATACAATCTAGTTGAAAATAGAGCATTATCCTTCAAAGCCAACTTTAATTCCTTTTAATAA
This sequence comes from Acaulospora colombiana, assembly GCA_910592055.1. Taxonomy (NCBI): domain Eukaryota; kingdom Fungi; phylum Glomeromycota; class Glomeromycetes; order Diversisporales; family Acaulosporaceae; genus Acaulospora; species Acaulospora colombiana. Next base: position 5,879 of record CAJVPT010004168.1, read on the forward strand.
TAAGAAATATTATTATTCAATATATTGGATGAGTGAAATTTATAGATATACAAGCAATGTGAGAAGGAAAGAACAAAATTTCAACATGATAAGATATAATGAATAGTAGTCATATTGACATATCCAAATATTATAAAGCTTAATAAAATATCCTATTCTATGGTTTAATAATCAAAGTATAGAAGAAATCATAAATAAGTATCATACTATACTTATAATAATATCAAATAATATAGACTTTTTCAAAAAAAATATAGCAAAAACAGTTAGAACAAGACCTATCAAAAGAATTGATATAAAAAAATCAATACCAAAATAGTGGCAAGTATTCAATGATAATATATCATATAAGCTTAATATAAAACTGAATCCACTGTTACAAATAGAACCAAAAAATAGTGAAAAAGAAAGTTAAACCAACAATATCTGAGAAATGTTTGAAGAATAAATAAGCAAAATAGTTTATAATAATTAGTAATAAAAAATTTTCTTTAACTAAAACATGACACTATAAATACAGCCTAGAATTTATCAAATATAGAAGATCTCTATAATGGATAATACTCTATAAAAAAATTGTAGTTATAAAAAATATTACCAGTTATAGATCTTAAGTACAGTCATTGACAAGTAAAACAAAGTACATAAATATAATTATTAGATAGAAAACCATTATATCTAGCACAGTATCTCTAATATTTCCTGGACATTATTAAAAAATGATATTCAAGATACAATAAAAGATCTCAAGCTAGTATATCAGAAGCTGAAAAAAAAAAGCAAGGAATAAAATCAAATCAGCTTTTGAATGAAGATGTGAAGACCTGAAAATCAGTTAAAAAAATGATAACCTCTCTAACAGATAGAGAAATGATAAAAATAATGTTAGATAGGATTCAAATCAAGAAAAATGAATTTGAATATATAATAATTAAGAAAGAAAAAATAGAATAAGAAATATGAATATATTATCAAGATACCTTTAAAAAGTGAAATACTAATTTTGACAATCTAACAAGTGATTAAAAGCAAAATACAAGCTTAGATACTATATAAAGAGACATGATATAAAGATTTCTTAAAATTAATTTCACAAGAAAAATTAAATGAAGTGTTATAAATATTCCCTAACAATAAAACACTTGACAAATCATAGATTAGCTATAAAATATTAAAGAAATTGGAATCTGAAGGAAAAAAATATTTGAGAAAAATATTTAATAACTTTTAAGATAGAAAATAACTTTAATATAATAGAAATAAAACTATATCTATCCAATTGCAAATCCAAAACTAGGAGAATATAATCTAGCAAATACAAATCTATAGTTTTGCTAGAAATAACAAGAAAGTACTTTACAAAAATTCTTATTAACAGATTGAAAAATATCTATAAGATGAATAATATTTTCAGAGATTCCAACTATACAGAACTTCTTGATAAAATATGAAAAAACCCATTTAGATCTTGACAATATCTGTAAAAATACATGAAAGAATAAAAAGAAGCTTTTAATACTTTTTCAGAATATAGCTAAGATATACTGTATAATACTATTAGTCTATATATATTAAAAAAGGCAATGAAAAGAATTAAAATTCTAGCTGACTTTATTAATATAATAATAAATTTGTTTAAAAATAGAAATTTAGAGTCATTATGAAACAATCAAATAAGCTCAATAATAGCAAAAAAAAAATTGATTAAAGAAAAACCATCTCCTTTCTGATGTGAAGAATATTCTATGATCCTTTTCTATGCAAGATTTAAAACAATGAAGAATAAAAATATAAGATAATAGTTTTTTGGAATCCAAATCTAACAGGAAATAATACAAGGAAACTAGAATTTCAATATATAACTATTGCCTTTATAGATAATACTATATGAATTGCTAGATTAAAAAAAAATATAGAAAAAATTCTGAAAAAAGCAAAAATTTTTTACAAGGCAAATGGCTCTTAAATCAATAGTAACAAATTAATACTAGTTACTATTAATAATTTCAACCAAAATCTGATAGAAGTTCAAGCAAGCATTATCAAAGAAATAATAAAAAAACTAGATAGCAAAGTTTCTAGGAATCTGGACAGGCAATCAAAAACCTGTAGTTGAGCTTAAGAAAAGAGTATTGAGAGAACTCAATATAATCATCAAAGCTCTAAAAAATAAAAAAGTAATAGAAAAAAAAAGCTCAATATATTGAATAGAGTCTTAATATCAAGAATTGGGATTTTAATGCAATATAGTATACTGCTTTGAAAAATATTATTTTAACAAAAGTATATAGAAAGTTCTTCAAGAATAAAACTGTTTTTAATAATTAACACTATATAGTGTTATACTGTATATCACCCAAAAATCCACAACTTGAAAAGTATCTAAGTGATACAAAAAAAATCAGATAATAAAATTATATAATAGACTCAATAATCAAAAACCAGCAGAAGTTATAACAGTTATTATACTCAAACAAGTACAAATCAAACACTGGGAGCCTAATAATATACTTATTTGTAACTTCTTATACTATTTATCAGACAGAGGCAACTTTATACTCCTAGTATTAAAGTTAGTTAGAAATATAGGTATAAATTTTTAGAGCTAGAAATAGTATAATATATTTGAATAAAATAAGAGAAATAGCTCAATTAATAAATGCCTTATATCAAATGAATACAAAAAAACTATATCTTCACTAAGAAACAATAGTTTAATATATATATATTAACTAATTAATATAGATACTAAAGAAATATGAAACTGATAAATATTACAGCTTATGTAGAATATAGATAAAGGATCAGTTCTAGAATGGTATCTATCAATAATCAAGACTATATAAGAAAAGGGAATAGAATAGCTTATTAGATCTTGGAATGTGAAATGAATAAAATTGAAACCAAAATATTCTATAGTGAAATAGGATCATAATAAATAACAAAAGTTATAAATTGTTATAGAAAACAAAGAGAATCAAGTTATCTGAAGAAAGTTAATGAGAGAATGCATAATGAATAATATAAAAATAGAGCATTTTAACTATTTAGTAGTTGAAGAATATCAACAAGCAACAAGTTTAATAAAATGCTTTGGGTATTCAAAAGGTATTAAGAAAAATAGCTATTGTATAATAACAGAAAAAAGGGATAAAGTATATATAATTTCATATCTCAATACTAGAAAATTAATCAGAAGAGCTTAAGTACTAAAGATTTCAAGAAGAAAAACAATATAAAAATAGAAATACTTAAAGTGGTAAAGAAGGATTAAGGATGGATTCAAGTTGTAAAGTAATAAATATAGAGATATAAAGCTGACAAGAAAGAATTATTAGAGATAATATAAAAAAAGATGTATATCAGGTTCACTTAATAGAAATATTTTATCAAAATCAAAAGTAAAATAAAGTAATAACCTTCTATTCTAATGGATTACTGGCTAATAATGGAAGTAAAGAAATGAAAATGAGTGTAACATAGATTCAAATAGAAGAAATAGAAAGACAAAGCAAATTTTAGGCAGAAGTAGAAAACTGGTTATTATTAATAAGGACAGAAGTAATAACAATAGTTACTATATTACTAATTGTTTCTATTGAAAGCAGAGTCAAGGTCTATACAGATAGTTAAGTCTATATCTTCAAATATAAGTAATAAAGAAAAAAGATTTTAAAAAGACACATAAAAAATAATTGAAAAAGAAAAACTGGTCTCTATAGATATAAATATTAAATTTTATAAAGAAAAAATACTTGAACCTAGAACTGATCAAGGTTAAGGTTCAATCTGATGATAAATACAATATAGAAGTAGATATTATGATCAAAAAAGTCCTTCAACTTTTTGTAATAGAATAGAAAGATCTCACATTATTCAAATTATTATAAAAATTAATTAAGTATAATACTGGATACTTTAATAAAACAATACATCAAAAATGTAAATGACAAACAACAGCTATCAATAGATACAACAGAATAGAATCTAGAAAAATGGAACTAACAAATATAAGATCAGTATAAATATATATGAAACCTTATATAGGATAGAATGAAGGATAAATGTATATAAAACTCTTTCTTTAAAGACTTTACAAAAAAAGTTTTCTTGTGAAATTGACAAATAATAAATTATTGATTCTAACAAAACTAACAATAAGAAAACATGATCTTTACAAACAAGTAATATACAGTATATTGAGTGCAATAAGAATGCAGAAATAGTAAACTATTTATTAGAATGCTCAGTATATAAAAAGCAATTGCAAGAAACATGGATGAAAGGATTAAAAGAGATATTAAAAGAATTTAAGAAACTTTTTCATGAGAGACAAGAAAAAATAAAAGAAAAAGATATATAGCTAATTATAAAAGATAAAGGAAAAATAAGAAAACTAGACAAGCTAATCTTCAAACTTATAGAAGAAGTCTTCAAAAGTGGTTATGGGACATTAAGCTTTTGTATGAAACTTTAAAAAGTAATTGACTTATTATAATAGATAACTCAAATGTTATAGTAAAAAAATAGTACAAAAAGTTTATAGATAAATTACAAAAATATAAAAAAAGATTTGTAATCACATCTAGAAAAAGATCTGAAATAAAAGATGTACAATAATGATTGAATAAAAATGGTTCTGAGAAATTAATAAAAAGAATAAAGTAAGAAAATCAGATTGAAAAGTCCAAAAGATCAAGATCAAAATTAAGAAACTATCAATTTTTGAGGAAGAAAGATTAAATAACAAGAATTTGAAGTGGATCTTAGCAAAAGAAATTAAATATAAAATAAATTAATTTGATTTTGATCTTTGTCAGAGCTTTATAAAATGATCTGCAGTAATAATCTGTAGGTAATAATATTAATAGTTCAAAAGATATTCACTTGATTGTTAATAGAGCAATAAATTACTTCTGAAGTTATATTTAAAATAACAATATTCAAGATGAGTAAGTTAGTTAAAACTTTAACTTTAGCATCACATTGATATGTAAAGTCTACAAAATATTTAAAAAAGTATATGTAAATAATCTAATAGAGAAAAAAAAAATTAGAATTAAAATTTTTATATTATAATATATATATATTTATATATGAACAAATCAAAATTTTAGAAGAATGTCTCAATGAATATCATAAAATCAAATTAGTTATTATAAAGGTAAAGGTAATAAAATTTTTTATTAAAGAATAAGAAAAAGTTTTCAGAAAATGAATATAAAACAATTAATTATTAATAGTAATTAATTAAAAAAGAATACTAAAATTATTTAAAAAATAAAAAAATATAGAAAATAATCATACAGGATCAATAACAAAGATAACATGACCTTGGAAGAAGAAAAGGCTCGATTTCAATATCCAATAAAGTGTTATAACTCAGAAAAGTCTTGAGAAAATTATTTATAAACAGATCATAAAAAATGATAAATAGTTGGATTTTTAATCTGTTAAATAGAACTCAGAAAAATAGAACTTTATTAGTATTGAAGTGTAAATTGATTGTTGTCAGAAAATAGTTTTTTTTAGCCACGAATAAGTAGATTTTATTAATGCAAGGCATATTTGTGTAACATTGTTTTCCTATAAAAATATGCAGTAATCAATAAACTAATAATTTGAAATTATTGAAACCACAATATTTTGACACATTTCTATTAAGAATGTAAAGATCTCTATGCAATTCGAAATAATAGTTTATAAATAAATGTTACATTGTATTTATTCAGTGAAATCATATCATTCAAAATTTACATTAATTGATAGTTGATTGTTTAAAATCTTGCATTGCTATTCTACTTGAAAACCGAAATTCTCGCAGAATATAGCATGAAAGAAAAGTATAATTCATCCCCGAACAGCATTTTCTGTCTAGTTTATGTATAATTGATCATCTAGAGAAAAATTCTCGCAGGGTGTTTTACTTGTTCTCTAGTGCATGCTCCGAAACTTCGCTTTCAACTTGCGAATTCGGCTCTCAGCATTCCACAATTTGAATCGATAACGAATTAAAGGGTGTAGGAGTTTTACATCGACTAACTGTGTCCCTTAAGCGTTCTTGAATCAATTTGTGTAGTGATCCATTTTGTTGCTCTTCCTTACGCAATGTTCACTATCAAAATTTGGAACAAGTTAACATAATATTACGAGACAAAATGAACTAAATCATTGCATCTTAAACAAAGTATTCTATTTACCCAAAATAGAAGCACTTTCTATGGTCCAATAATGACCTTTTTAAAGGCGTTAGGTCGATTTGCTGATAATAATTTATTGTAAAGAAAAACTTCAGTAAATTTAAAATTTCTAAGGAATATAAACATAGAAACCAATTAAATTCATACCATATTTCGAATAAGAAGTACGATATGCAGCGATTTTTGACTGGTGGTTTGCTAATAAATAAGTAAGTTACTAGTGCTTCTAAAATAACCCCAATACACAAAAACGAAACCAATAACAAAACTAATACGCGGGAATATTTCAAATGTTTCCCATTTTCTGTTTGACGGCTTTCCACCGAATTACCTCTTATGTAAGGATGATGTCTCCTCGGAAGCACTTGATTCTTCTTAGGTCTATCAGGTTTAATAAAATGCCATAATATATCCTCATATAGATCAGCAGGAAAGATAGGTCTATAGGGAGATACTTTGGAATCAAAATCATCGGCTGACATTTGAAAAAATCGTATATGAGGCAAGAATTCTTGTATAATCATGCTTAGACTGTCAAAATCCCGTTGTTGCCAATCGGCCACATCATCCGGCAACAGTTCATCTTTCATGGTTCCCCATAGTATGATCCGATACCATATTTCTGATTCGTCCATTTGTAACTCATCCTTTTGTAATATTGCCAGAAGAATTGAAGAATCTAAACTATAAAAGAGAGGTGACTCAAACAACATCCATGGTTGAGAACAAATTTTTGATATACAATAATTTTGAAGTTTTTTCCATGCGACATTTTGAAATGACGCAATTAAGATTTCTACAGGATGTTGCTGTACCAATGATTTTTGTGATTTTTGCATAAGAAAACTTTGAACATATTCAGTGAGAGCTGGTAGAATAAGTTCATCAGCCGTCGATAAAATGCCAAGGATGTGTTGTATTGATTTTCCTAACAAGTTTATCCGTGATGAATATATATACCTATGTGTGAAAATATGAATTGTCATCAATAATATTTTATATGAACGTGCAATGTATGCAATATATATATATACTTACAGAAGTATATCATCAAATATCTCTGGGGAAACATTTGGTTTCTCTAAAAACATTTGCCCGTCCTTCATTTTTCCCCATTGAGCTGAAAGTGCGGTGCGGAAATAAGGTGTCTGGGCACGTAGAATAAGCGAGTGTACTTTAAAAGTTTTTATGTCCTCCCCACTACCAACGGCAATAGAAACATCACAAGTATCTTTATCTTCAAGCAATCGCATGTAGTTTTGGGATACATTCTTCCATAATGTTTCTTCCATGGAGGAGGATTAAATATTGAAGTAATAATAATATACAGTATAAAGTGATTTAGTGAGGGAAGTTTTAAGGTCATAAAATTATTTATTTTGTATAGTGAATGACGATTCCCATAATCATGTGAACGAATTTAAAGATATTCTTACCTGATAGTATATTTATTGTTAAACAATTCATAGTTATTCGGGCGATCTCGGAATTGCTTAAATCAAAACAAATTAATTTCTATTTTATATTTTTATTTAATTTTTATATCTATAAAAAACTAATTGCTATTGTATCAATTATAAATTATATAATTACTAATATAAAGAAATTATAAAATTAATTTAATTTTATAAAAACTTAGTTTAATTTAATATTTTTTTTAAAAAAAATTACTGATTTTGTTTATCAAATAAAACTTAATAAGAAAAATATTTATTTCATAATTTATTGTTATTTTTTAAAAAAATTAATATTAAAGTTGAATTAGTGCTATATATATATTTTTTTTTTTTTTTTAACCCGCTGTCAGGCTAGTTATGTGCGCTTTATTAAACAAAAGTAAACTATACATACAT
>CAJVPT010004169.1:0-13930 GCA_910592055.1 Acaulospora colombiana
TCTGCAGTTTTTATGGAGATGTTGTCCTCGTCCTTTTTGCTAACTTTGATCCATTGCGTATTGAGGTGTGCCGAGTTATTACCTTATACTTATCTAGCATATTAGATGCATATCTAGTATATTAATTATGTATATTATATAATTTGTGCAGTTAGTACAATTTTTCTAATCATCTATTAAAAAAAAATAATAATTACTGTTAATGAATGTTAATAAGAATGTGACCTTTATCGAGAAAATTTTTACATAGAAGGCAAAAAACTATTTTGTGTTTTTTGCAACTGTATAATAAATCATGAAAAAAAGTTTTCAGTTAACCAACATTTGAAAACTGAAAAACATAAAAATAATAAAAAAAAAACTATACAAAAAATATACTAACTTACACTTATGGGTTCAGTTGATTCAACAAGTGATCATGAAATAATTAATATAGACTAGTTTGAGCATTCACTCAAGCAAACATATCATTAAAGAAAATTGATAAGTTTCATCAGGAAATTTTTTTGATGAAGATCTCTAGAGATCTCTACCTATTAAAATTTTTTCAGAAATTTTTGAAAAATTTTCTGAAAAACTTTAAAAATTTTCAAAATTTTGTAAAACAAAAATAATTTCATTGATTTTAATAATAAAAAACTTTGAAGATTTTTTATTTCAAAAAACTTTAGAAATATTCAAAATAATAATATGTATATTAAAATAAAATTGATCAATAAAATATTGATTAATTTAGTCAATCAAAAATTTAATTTATAAGTTATCATAATTTTGTCAATATGATTTCAATATTATTTCATTTTTAAAGCTATGAAGTAATTTTTGAAAGGTGATGAAGAATTGTATATAGCCATAATATGACATAACTTCTTAGAATTTGTATTATATAAGATTTCTAAAATCCTTTCTTTTTTATTAATATCAAATAAAAGAAAAGAAATGCGTAATATGTTCCAACAAATGATTTCAGGTTTAGGCTCTGGAAAATGACAAGAAAGTATTTCGAAGCCCTCCAAAAAACCCAAGAGTATTCTTGGTAAAGATAGGACCCTAAAAGGTGAGGCAGGAACAAAAGTCAAATATCCCTCACTAGGAAATATTGAAATTTTTAAATTAATAATTATAAAAAAATTACCTACAATTGTTCTTCATTATTCAAATTATTAATTTATAATATTTTCTAACTTTTGTTCCTATTAAAGTGAAGATCTATGAATTTTGTTTTTCAAAAAGAAACATAAGTGAACTGCAAAATTTTATATGTTAAATATTTTAGGGACCATTCATTAACTTCCAGTATCCTGGGTCAAGCTGAAAAATGAAGACTCTCATCTTATACTAAAATGGAAACAGAGCCAGCTCAGAAGCGATTAAGATTCCCCAGTTATTTTCTAAAATCTTCACCTATTAGGAGACTACTCAAAGAATCTTTAGATATATTTAAAAAGATATAACTATTTAAATAAATACTAATTTGTATATTTAATTTCTAATATAGTAATTGAGAGGCTTTTAAAGTCTTGCGAAAGTCTTTATAAAAAATTGATCAGTTATTAGAATGTCAAAAAGCCATCAAGAATAAGGATACCTACTTAGAAAATGAAATTCACATGAGTCAACATTTAATTACCGAATAGGATTTTATTGAGGTAAGGTTTAATTTTTTAATCTTCGAAAAACTTCAATAACATTTTAAATTCTATAATAGCATGCAGTCAAGAGTATTATGAAAGAAGTCTTTTTTGAAAAAATATATATGAATTTCAAAGATTTTTGCCAATATACAGAGAAATATTTTCAGTAAGAACATTTAAAGTTTTTTGAAGACTTCACAATAAAATATTGGAAGACATATTATGAAAAGCATATTCACCAAGTGGTAATTATTGCAATTATTAATAATGTAAATAAATTTATTAACAATATTATTTATTTAATAACTTGTGCAACAACACAGATCACTTCGAGGGATCACGGCTTTGAAAATCTGGGATGCCATATTTTTAGTCTTTAGTGAAAACTCTTTGGATACAATTAATGCAAATGCAACTGCTACCGAAATTATAGCCTGGAAAAATTTGTAAAAAACCCTGAAGTGCTTCAAAAATCTTCATGTCTATTTTAGTGAAGAAAACTAAAGCATAATGACATGTATTCTCGAAAAAGTCTGACCAAAAGAAAATATCTCCGAAGAACAAGTTGCATTTACTATCGCAATATGTCAAACGATTCTAAATTTGCGTAATGAAAGTATTTTAATTAATGAAATGTTAATTAAAAGCAAAATAGAAAAAAATAAGGTAAGTTTTAAAATTCTTCAAAGTTTTATAGAGTTATTTGTTTACTAATAAAATATTTTATGAAAAAATTAAAAGAAAATCAGATTTACAGAAGAGAATTCAAGTGATAAAGATCAAAAAATGCATGAGCATAAAGATATTGAAATTTCAAAGTACTCTGGAGGAAGTAGAAAATGATGAAAATGATCTGGAATTACAACCAGAAAATATAGGAATAGAAAGGTCTACTTTGGCAATGAGTGATATAAATGTAATTAATTAATAAAAATATATAAAAAAAGTATTTTTCAATAAATAAATTTTTAAAAATAAATATTTTATTAATAATTCAAAATTATTTTATTACAATTTAAAACATTCAAAAATATCTGGAGTTGTATATATAAATCTTTACTTCAGAGACTTCTAATGAGAATGAAGTACCTCCAGAGTTTTATGTCTGAAAATCTCCAGAGATCTTTGCCAAAAAAATTTCCTGATATATCTGAATATCAACTAATAATATCAAGAGTAAAGTTTTTTATTTTAAAAAATTATAATTTTATTTGCATTAACTTTCTTGCAATTCTCAATATCAAGCTTCTGGAAATATATAAATTTATCAATGTTAATATAGATACATCAATAATAATATTACAATTTTTCAAATAAAGCTGTTTAAGTTTTAGTTATAATTGTACTACTACATAAATAGTTCATTGAATATAATATATCAATTAAAGTTAAGATATTTAATATTTGAATTAGATTATATAATTTTTTTAACTATTATATTAGTAATCTCTTTATACTCTTTCAATATATATTTTTGCATATTTGAACATGCTTCAACAATTATGCATATACCTTTATTATTAATTTTTTAGCATTTAATTAAACTTGGACTATAAATATTTGAAATGATTTGGCAATCTATTTTAATAATATCAGTAATAATACTCTCTATAAATCAAAATATTTTAAATATAAGTAATTTATACAATTAAAACTATAAATATATTGGCAATATATTTATTATAATCTAATTTTAAATAATATAAATTAATACATGATTGAGTAACTATTCTCAATACTATATTCATTATCTTATAAGATTCAAGTTTTAGTTATTGTAGATTTAAATATGAATTCATTATTTTATATAAAGTTGTGTCTATTATATTATAAAATTTGTTAGTTTGTTTTATACCTTTACTATTGTATAACAAACTCTTTTCCACTTGCATCAAAATTTATAATAATTTTCTTTCATAATAACAATCCAAAGTTTATAATAAAAAACCCAATACTCACAAATAAATTCTTTATCAAACATATCCAGAAGGTTCTTTAGAGTTAAAGACATAGTGGTAAACTACACGAGTAAAAGAATTATTATCAGTAGTAGTAAAATCACAAGACCACTTCTAAAGATCAAATTATCAAGCAAATTTAATTCACTTATCAATACCAAGAGAAACAGAATGGTAGCAGATAAGAAGAAGGAGGCAGCAACCTTGGCAACTATACAAGATCTCATCCAAAACCAAGATAAAAATATAGAGCTCAAGAATGTAAAACAGGACAATAGTACAAATCCTGAAAAGGGCACTATAGAAATCCCCAAGATAAAGAAGAGATGAATACAGAATTCAGATCATTATTACCAATAATAGTAGTATCAACAACTGCAATATCAAAAGAGGGAAAGAGACCCCAAATAGCACAGAAAAAATTATCAACAATCAGTATAGTTATGAAAAAAAGTAGAGATCAAGAGCCATAGCAACAAAATAGGCAATTTCCCAAGAAACCTTTGACACACTCCATTCAGAAAAGATCTACATGGACCCAGAGGAATTGTCAGGACTCTTAACTAAAGAAAAAATTAACCAAGTATATGGCAAACTGGAGTATCTATCAATTCTAAAACACATTCGAATAGAAGAGCCAATCAGATCTTCAATTATCATAGCCATTTTTGACAATTACCATAAGGTTATAGCTGCATGCATAATTCAAATCATTGACAAGGAGACTTTCAAATTTAGATTAGCACCCCAACTCAGTACCACTGAATATAAATCCTGATCTATCAGAATCTGGAACATCCCTAATCACCTTTAAAAAAAGGATACCACAAATCTATTTTATGACAAAACTTAGATTGAATACATAACTTTGCAATTGGTAGGACAAGTTAAATCTGGAATTGTCCAATTCAGCACATAAGAGGTATATAAGGAATCAGTTTAAAAGTGGACCATTTACAAGATACCTTCTGTATAAGAATATATCTAATAGTCAGAACCTGTATCACAAGAAAGAAGAGAAAACAGTATAGTGCAACACTCACCAACTTCCCTCAGGGAATCTCAGTGAAAAAACTTAAGGAGATTATTAAATAGACAGCAATCCAAGTGGTATACTTCTTTCTCAATTCTACAAATCAAAACAAATAGTTTTCCATCTTGTATTATAAAGATGACAGAAACCTTAATAGAGCAAAAGGCATGAACTTTCGTCTTCAAGACAGTAAACTAGTCTGGATTATAAGAATAACTAAACTATGCTTTAACTGTGGAGCCTATCACTATGACTATGCCCATTGCTCAATAGCAAAGGAGAATCCAGTATTAAAAGAAAGATCTAATAGACTGAGCCAATCAAGGTTTTGGTCAAACAATATAAGAGAATATCACCAATTAGACAAAACAGGAGGATGAGGTTTAGCTCTTCACTTCAGGATATACATATATCAGTGTTATCAAAAAATCTTACATAACTGCAAATAGGGAAAATATATTAGAAATTCTCAGACAAATCCAAGGTTTTCATATCAAAGTCAAAGGGTCAGCAATTACAAACTCTTCTCTTCAAAATAAACTTTTACCTGGAAGTTCAAGTTTATGAACTTTATTATCAAGAAGATTGGATATCAGAGAATAATAGAGACTAATAAATAAAGAAATCAATCAAATGAAATTTACAATGATATCCACCATAAAAAAATGATGGACTGTCTTGATATATCCATCAATATAACTAATATTTCAGAACTGACCCCTTTCTTCCTCCTGAATAATTATAATTAGAAAAAAGCCAGGAAATCAAGCCTGTAACAAGCAAAATAAAGGGAAATTCAATACCAATAAATCACACAATATTTAAAAAATAGGAACCTTAAATGTTAAAGAAATTAACTCAGAAACAGACAAGATAGCAATTTTAGAATTTGGATAAAAACAACAAATAGATATACTCGGAATTACAGAAACCTGGTTCCCATAAAACCAAAAATAGCATAACAAAAATGGTAAATATTAAATTTGATTAACAAAACCAATACAACAGTTCTATGGAGCAGAAGTAAGCATTTTAATAAAAAAAATGGACAACACACATTTTTAGGCTCGAGAAATGTATTAACTAAGGAATTGCAATAGACATAACATTCAAAAAACGAATTTTATACAGAATAAATAATGATATATAACTCATTAAATGGAGTCAACAAACAAGACAGGAGAAAACTACTACAATAGTGCAAAGCAAAAATCAGCAAGGCAAAAAGCAACAACATTTTCATAATAGTAATGGATAATTTCAACAAAGTAGCTAATTATCAGAAGAACTGTAGATCAGAAAAAAACAAAGGAAGCAAACTCAAGTGCTTTATCAACTCACTAAAGATATTCAACCTTGTATATATATTTTAACAGGTCCACTTCAATAAAAGAAGTTATACATATAATAGAACAAAATCGAATATAGGAGCAGGCTGAACTATATATGAGTCTTCAGTCCACTACAACTATACATCATCAATACAAAAAACATAGAGATAGAAACAGTAATTATAATAGATCATAGAATAGAAGTCACATATCTTGATATACCATTTATATCTTGGAATAAGTTATCAAATAGAAAAAACAATATACAAAACATTATAGATTATACAAACTCCAGCCCTATACAATGAACAAGGTTTACTAGAAAAATGGAGAAAAAATTGATAAAGTTTCTCAAGAAAAACTTCAAAACAGTAGAGAAATCATAGTAACATCTCAAAAAATCAATCCAGGCAGCAGCAGAAACCTTATTGAAGAAGAAGGAAAGAAAAAAAAACATTGGTACTATACACAAGTCCAAATATAAAAAATTTATACAAAGACCACTCAAGATCAATAGCTTATACAGAAAATACCTAATATGAAAAATGAGTCCAAATTCACACATATCTACTATAGAAGTGTAGATTGCAAAACTGGTACAAGAAATTAATACACCAAATATTCTTGTGACAGAACCACTTCCTGTTTTGACAAAACTCAATTGAGAACAAAGAAGAATTCTACAAATGGTTACTAGAATGAAAAAAATCTGAAAAATAGAGAACAAAATAGACAAAATCATAATCGAGAAAGAAAAAAGAAGAACAATCCAAAAGTACATTGAACAAAGATATAGAAACTTAGAGGAATATCAAAAAAAATGATCAACGGCATTTTGAACCATTAACTCAAACTTATAGATATGCAGAGACTGATAGAGCAGAAAACTAAGAATGAGATTGAGATTATCACTAACCTACTCACAATAAAGAACAAAATCAGAAAACTCTTTCAAGAGTAGACAAGATCTAAACAAATACTGAACATAAAAGACTTTCTATATTAAAAAAATAGTATAGGCTCAAATAAACAATTTAAAACAGTTGTTTTGACAACATGTTAGTTCCAATAGAAGCAATAGAAATAAGAAAGGTGATCCAAGAAAAAAAAAACTGTAGCATCCCAGGACCATCATGAATTCTATACATTGTGCTTAAAAATCTGAGAGAGAAGAGAATAAAGCTAGTAGAGTCACTTTTCAACAAAATCATGATAACAGGAAAGGTTTCAAAGAACTAGAAAAAAAAATGTTTATCCAATACCAAAACTCAAGAACTTGATAGGGAATATTAATATTAATCATCCTATTACATTACTGGAAACAATAAAAAAAATATTTATAAGTATCTTGACATTAAGACTTGTGACAATCTGTATTAAACACTAGATATTGTGTATCAATAATTGGATAGGACTACCAAAGAAGTACATAGAAGCCAATCCATATCCTCAACAATATTAGGAAGGAAGCAAGAGAATTTAAAAAAGAGGTTTGGATCTTTAGTCAAGATATAAGCAAGATATATGATTTCATGAACAGAAACATACTGATCTAGGCATTAAGAAGAATCTGAGTCTTAGAAGAAATAATCAAAATACTAAATAATATACTGGAGAACAGAAACAACAAAACAATTATAATGTATGACTTATCAAAAGAATGCCCAATACAAGATGGAATTGATTAAAGGAATATCATCTCCTCCTTTCTCTGAAGAGTTTATTATGACCTATTATTACAAGAAATTGAAGACCAACATATTGGCTACACAATAAAGACAGTAGTGTTTCTAGACCTGATCTCACCAAGCCAGTATACAATTGCCAACAAGATAATAAGGCAAGCAAAGATCATAGCTATAATATATATAGATGACTCCACCTAATTCACAAGCAATAAAACAAATATGCAAATTATTTTAGACAAAGCCATCAAGTTTTTCAGGATAAATGATATATAGATAAATAGTGAGAAATCATCTTTGATTTATATCAACATAATCACAAAACAAAGAAGTGAAAGCATACAGCTTAATGGAACACAGATTCTATTAGTGCAGCAAAATAAAACAATAATAATTCTAGGGATATGAATAACAGAAGATAGAAAAAAAACCCAGCAGAATAATATTATTAAAGAAAAAGTAAATATCACAATCAAAATGCTGGCCTGAAAAAAATTATAGATAAACAGATGCGATACATAATTAATCAGGAACTGTTTTCAGTGATTGAATCCTTACTCAATGACTTAGTCTTGTCAAAGAAGAAATGTGACAAGCTAAGCAGCAAGATAAACAAAACATTTAAACACAAAGTTGATCTATCTTTAATAACTCTAAATAGTATTCTCCATATAGATTTTAGCTACAAACTGTTCAATCTATGGGACTGGCAAATCCTAATGTATGGGAAGAACCTAATGAATCAACTTAATAGCCACAACATTTGTGAAATTACTATTCAAATTAAACTTCAACAGCTACAAAATAACTACTAGCCAAATACATCGATTCTTACTAACAAGCTCTTCTTCTGGATCAGAAAAAGAAACAACTTTACAAATGACATTTTAAACATTATAAAGCTGCAAGAAATTACATTGGCATCAATAACATATCTGTGATTTGAAAAACCAGTTAAAAATGAGGGCAGAGCAATTAAAGACATGGTATAGAGGAATAGTACAACAAACATAGAATCTCTCTCAAGTGCAAAAGAATAATGTTCAAAGATCAACTCTTGAATGATAACAAAACAAGAAATCTATCTTGGCAACAAATAAGAATAAGACTTGAGAAACAAGAATAACTTCTAAATAGTATAAGGAGCTATAAAAACTAATTACCCAAAAATGGCCAATACTATCAACTGACAAGAAAGATCCAAGCCTTAGAGGAAACTACAATAACAGTAACCCCAATGCCAATAGCTTCTGCACAAACACTCTTGTGTTTTTAACTTAATATCAAGTAACTATAAAATATCTATCAATAAAGAAAAATGAAAAAACAATAATAGTGAAGAAAAGAAGATAATTAAATAAAGAAAAAGCAATAGTAAACCACATGATTATCAAAAATGAGACATTACCAATCTATAAGTGCAAAGGTTGTCTGTTCAACAATCAAGACCTCAGAAAGAAGTACAAAGATCAATAACAATGTATAATGGAACAGCTCCTGATACACTTAGTAAACATCAGGGTCAGAAAGAGTATTACTGGAATTTTTTCAGACAATAAAAACAAAATACTGGACAACTATCAATCAACAAATTACATAATCTTTGCAAGGAGTGGAACTCATCATTAGTGAAACTAGTAGGCAGTTTTCAAATATATTCAAACATAGCATATACTTGGACCTCCTGTCAACAACTGAAGCACTCATCAGAAGAAAGATACAAGTTTCAAACAAAATAATCTAAAAGTTACTACAAATAGTTCAACAATTAACAATAGAGGACAATATCCAATTATACATGAACGATTCCTTCACAAGATACAATACTAAAAGCAAAATAGGAATCAGATAGGTGGTCCTTTCTAAGTCAGGCAATAAAATCTTGACCTTCCAAGCAGAAACCCAGGATACCCCTTTCTTGATCAGAGCAGAACTGACAGCAATTCTCATAACAATTAGTATAGTCAGTTTAGTAAAAAAATTAAGATTTTTATGGATAGCCAAGGTATAATCAATACAATAGATAAAGTAATCAAAAGAATCAAACCAAAAACCAGAAGTTAGAAAGGCCAAATAAGCTTTTAGTCAGTACAATTCAAGAAATTATCATGATATAATAAATTAATATTCAGTAGATAAAAATCAAAGACCACTCAGAAAATAAAGGAAATGAACAGGTAGATAAATTAGTAGCCACCATACTTGTGGACGAATTTAAAGATATTGTAAAGATTCAGGAGCTATAGTTTACAAACAACAATATAAAACTGAGATGAACCAGTCCTTTGTAAACTTGTCCTTCAAAATGTTAGGAAGAACTCTTTTGAAGACCAAATGGCTAGCAAATGAAGATACTATGATGAATTTAAATATGGCTCATAGGACTGAAAGCAAAAAAATAAATTGGGAGATGACCATGCAGATTCTGATATCACTCAAGATCACATCCTTCCAAATTAGTCAAGAAGACCATAGAGATAAAACATTTCAGTGGAAGACATGTTTCAATAAACTTCCTATACTAGCAAACATAAGCATACAAAAATCATAAATATATAAGTTGGCAATGTGCATAATTTGTAAAAGACATGAAGAAAAGGATCTACTTCCTTTTACCTATGGACCAAATAGAACAAGATTATTTGAAAAGTTTACAGCACTCCTGATACACAAGTACACAGTAAGGATCAATGGCAACAAATAGTTACAATCCATTCAAAGTAGGTGCAAACAGTTCATAAAATCAAGTACAAGAATAGAAAGCTGGATAGGATTCACAGACCTAATTAGAGAGGTTATCACTTATAAAATAGTTCAGATAGTAGAGGAAATTACAGGGAATAAGAAGAAGATCAAGATAGTAGTGAAGAAGGCAATAAAACAACTCTGGCAAGAAAAAAAAAATATGAAGGTTAAGATGTGAATTGATAGCAGAATGGAAAAGAACACAAGACATATTCAGAAAAATGAAGTGAGAATAAATAAGATACAATGTCAAAATACTGGGCAAAAGAATGCCACAAAATAAGGGAATAAAATAAGAGATAGTAGAAAACCTGCACATAGAACTAATAAATTATAATATAAGGAACATACTTCAAAACAGTTTTAATATTAACTCTCTTTTCTATATAAATATTAGTGTTAATAAAGTTATGATATACTAACATTTACTTTAAGATGAACTGAAGCAAGTTATAAGATTTGTAAGATACTGAGTCATTTTTTTTTTCTATCATAAATATATTTTCACACAATTAAATTTGTATACATAAGAGCATATTAATAATTAAATAAAAACTATATGACATGACTTCGTCAGCTTAAAAAAAAAAAAAAAAAAAAAAAAAAACCTTTACTATTATACAAAATATTGAAGAATTACAAAGGACAAATTGTGTAATTTTATTAAAGACCCTATTAAATAAATCATAATATATTTAATCTTTAAATAATTTAAATTAGAATAGAATCTAGTAATCCTATCTAATATATTATTAAAAACCTTATATCTGAAGAGATAAAGTTAAAACAAATATAAAGTATGAAGTTTTTAATTTTTACATATTATCTTTTTGAATTTAACTCACTACATATAAGATTTTTTTAAATTACTAGAAAATTTGATCTTTTTTTATAATATTGAGATAGAATATAAATACTATAACAAGTTATGGGCAACTCTTAATAAAAGAAAATATATATATATATATTTTTTTTTTAACACGCTAGCTTATTCCTGTGCCAGCATCGGTACCCTTTATTAGTTATTAAGATAGATCCTAGGAACAACCAGGATAAGTAATTACCCGTACTGTCTAAGGATTTATAGATCAACGAATAGTACAAGGGGCATCTATTTATGTCTCACCCAACCAGGATAGGGGAACTTTGTGACCGTCTAGTGTAGGATTTTCTCTTAATTCCTGACAAAGTCAGAGGTATTGGGGGTATTTTAACCTATCAATTTAATGGGGAACCATCCAGTTTTAAACTTATGTTTGTATAACCCTCGTCCTAACTGAAGTGACACTTCCTAGAACCGTAGTCCACCAGATGACTTATTGCTATCCCTGTAAGGGAGGCTAATGTGTTAAGAACTTGCCTAAGATGCCTAACACTACTGGTGTCAAGGTCTTTTATACAGGATCTTTATGACTCCTGTTAGCACGTATATTTTTTTGTGGAACCTGTCTTGTTTGTTATTGCCTATCCTTGTAGCAACCCATCTTTGCCTCTTTGGGAAACTTGTCTTGTGTTTTTCTTAAACGCCGAAATGCCTTGCTGCCCAACTTTACTACTTCAATAAGGGGATCAGTCTTGATTAAGGATGTCATACCACTTGTCTTGCCTTATTAGAATCTGTTTTTGGTAGTCAGCTTGCGCACCGGGCTGATTTTTTGTCTTGTTATGGGCATAATAAGCGGTTGATTCCTTGTTATGGTCATGTTGGGGTATCGGATCATCACTGTGGGGTAGATGAGATCTTTGTACCACCGATGGTTAAATTTCACTTGGCCCTTGTGTGGTATTGAACTCTGGACCTTGTGATTGTGACCTGGGAGCACTACCACTGTGCTATAGACCCACAGATTAATAAAAGAAAATATATATATTGTATAACAAATAATATTTTATTATATTGAATGTCATATTTGAATAAAATTATTATAAAAGAAATCTTAGATATAATTTCTATTTGATTTATTAAAATTATATGAAATAATATAATTATTATAAAGTTTATTTTCACAAATTTTAAATTTTATTTTTTTATATACAATAATTTAATTTTAAAACTTTATATAATTCTAAAACTTAAATTTTATATTTTTTAATAATTATTTTATATTTTATAAAAAAATTAATAAAATATTTAAAAACATAACAAAAAAATTTTTTATAATTAATTTGAGATTTAAAATCAATTTTAGGGATATATATATATATATATATTTTTTTTTTTAATACCCTTGATCAGGCCAGTATTGTGTATTTATTAATCATTAAGAATCCGATTGAGATATATAGGGCAATTGCATCATGGCTAAACTAAAATCTTGTACTGATACACTCGTCAATGGCTTTCAATTCTCAAAAGAGCTTCAGCCTCTAGGTGCAACCTTAGGAATAATATTTTGCTTTGAATTAAGTTTTGGATAAAGACACTTCTAACTTATCCATTATTGCCAGCAGGTTGTCACTGCTTATTATCCTTCAAGAAATTGAATTCGAGAAACTACAAAAGAGGAAAGAAAAAAATAAAAGGAAAAAGGAATATCTAAAAATATGCAAATGCATTTACATGAAAAAGAAAAAAAAAAAAAAAGAAATTTAAAATTGCACTATATTCTTCAAAGGACCTCAGCTAGAAATCTCTTCTCATTAGGAATTAACTCTTCTGAGATATTCTTCTTCTTCTTGATTATCTGAGGAACTTATTTATCTGTACTCTTGATTATTTTCTTGTGATCACCTGAAATACTTATCGTTTACTCAGATCCAGTATCTTGCTCAATGCTTCCTTTCTTTCAGTCTTGATTTTATATCCACCTGTGCAAAACAGAATGGCTAATGGTGGACCCCAGATTCTTATATGGCTTTTCAGTCTTGTTGTGTAACTCCTAATATCTTCTAGTAGCCACATCTAGTTAAAGGAATTTTACTGGTGTATATCTTTCATTATCCAAAAAGTCAGATTCTCCAACAATCTTTTTGCCTTGTAATGATGGGAGGGTCTTGGACAGTATGATGATCCTTGGTAATTAAGATATTATTATACAATATCTGGGAAAATGTATTCTCAATTCTAGAGAAGGGCAGTATTTTACATTTCTCTGCTTTTCAGTCTTACAATCTGATCGGGATAAAGAAATAACATCCTTTGTATACTTTGCCTAACCAGAATGATAAGAAGTTAAAGGTCTTAGCTTGAATAAGTAATCATTTTTTCACCATCTAGAGAATTTAGTACCCATTCTAATGGCCTCATTATTTCTTTACTTTAGTTAAACTTCATTTGGAGGAGTGGAGAAGTTCGTATCCTTGATTTCTCTTTCTATCACCAATGACATCATTGGAACACGTGAGATAATCAATAGGAGCTTGTTTATATTCAGCTACTAACATGTTTTGTGTCAACCAATCAGATGCCAGGTGACATTGTGCTATCAAAAATTCAGGGTCAAACTGAGATAGACAAAATCCCTCAAGAAACCTGTGAAAAACAGTAAGCACTTTAGCAAATAGTGATCAGAATTTTATAAATTATTTTATTTTGTTTTTATAT
>CAJVPT010004170.1:0-13930 GCA_910592055.1 Acaulospora colombiana
AGTTGATGAATTTTTGATGAATTGTTAATAAATTAATATCATTTTTAATAAATAATTTTGTGATAAACTTTTAATGATTTTTTGTTGAATAGTTATTGAATTTTTGATGAATTTTTGTTAAACTTTTAATTAATAAATTTTTGATTGCCAAATTTTTTGATTGTCAAATTTTTGATTACCGAATTTTTGATTGCTGAGTTTTTGATTGTCAAGTTTTTGATTGCTGAATTTTTGATTGCTACTTTATTGCCGAAATATAATATGCCGAGTGGCAGCAATTTAAAAGAATTCGACAATATTTTTATTATTAAATTTAATCAAATTCAACAATAATTCAGTTACCAAATGACAAAATTTTGACTAGTGTAGCCAATCTACATCCAAGCACAAAACTATTTCACAGCATGACCTGAACTAATAAAATGAGTAGTAGATACCTGAAGAAGAATAATCATATCTGGATAGCAATAGTAAATAAGATAACGAATAAAAAACTACTACTAGAAAAACTCAAGAAGAAGAATACAAGTACCATTACAGTGAAACATTACATTAAGGACACTTTCTCCTCTTACCTGAAGATATGCCTGGGTTGTAACATTAATACGAGTACAGGTGAGAATATTGACATAATAAACTTTTCAAGTCAAGACATAGTTGCAGTTACTGGGAGCAACAAGCAGATTATGTCAGATAGAAGGACATACAAGGTAACCAAGTTGCTTTTGTCTTTGAATAGCATCAAAGCCAGGTTTGATTAATACAAAAAGAATCCCATTTCTGAATTAGAAGACATTTACATTTTAAAACTCATATATGTAAATAGATCTGATTGATGAATTAAGGATAAGATGAGTCTAGAGAAAGTTAGATATCTACAAAAAAGCATGGAAGGTTGGCAGAAAGTCAGAATTACAATGTATGTAAATTGTTTCAGGAGCTTCTATATTATTGCTTTTTATATAACAAATTCTTTGATAGAATAGATAATAAAGATAACAGTCTTCAAAATTCTTCGCAAAACAACATCAAATGAGATAGAGCTGAATGCAATTACAATATCACTGGTCTCTCTTCCAACAAGAACTGAGATAACAATTTATATGGATAGCCAGATAATTGCAATAACCTTAAATACTACAAAGAATAGAAGCAAGATATTTCAGCTTATTGAGTACACAAAAAACTTAATTTATATCAAGAATTTTAAGGTTCAAGTCAAAAAGATCAAAAGGAATAAAACATATATTCATATCAAAGTTAACTCGGAAGCCAAAAAAAAACAAAACTCAAGTGATAAGTAACTAGATTGGAAGTTACTTCTATCAATAGAAAGATGCTCAAACTGTTTTATAATGGCTAGGCAACAAACTACAATAGCAGGGAAGCAGTGGAGAACCATTTCAGGAATATACAAATTCTGGAATAGTGCATTCCAGAAAGAAATTGTGATCTAGACCAATATTATAAGCAATTGATTAGAAAGCAACAGTTGATTTCCTAAGATCAAGAAAAATTACTGCTGAAGCCATGAGTGCAGAAGACCACCAATAAAGAACCTTCAGATTAAAGTCTTGGCTTCAAGAATAAAGAAGTGACCTGTATAAGTCTAACCAATACTTCAGGTGCAAGCAGCACTGAAAGATTAAACACATATATATACATGCAAAAAGAACAACTTTGACTTTGGCAACTACATAATAGAGACAATAACACTCTTTCTACAAAATAAGAAAAAATGAAACAAGTTCTGGATGCAAGAATGAGCTATAAAGATCAAAAGGGAAAAAGTTAACCTCTGGACTGAAATAGTAACCAAAAGCCTGGTACCTATAATATAGTAAGGCTGATTTATAACTAGACAAGGATCTTTAAAAAGAAAGCTAAACTGACCTTAGTGAAATGCATTGAAGAAATTTAAAAGATTGCAAAAATGATCTGAAAGTAGAAATGCAATGCTATAATAAAGTGAGAATTATCCCATAAAATATCAAAAACAGACAAGAAAGCAAAGGGCAAGTAAAGTCAAAACTTACCAAAGTGTCACATCAGGAAAAGAATAAATATAGTCTGCCTGAACTAGAAAAAAACAGAAAACCTTCAAATTTCTTCTCAAACTAAAATATAAGAAAAATGGTACTAACTCGGTCTAGACAAGTTAGCTCTCTGAAAGGCGGGCAACAGGTCATGGAGATTCTTTAGAGATTTAAACTGAGAGATATCTTTTTCTAAATTCCTAACATATATGCTAGTATAGTTTATGAAATTTAGTTAACTTTGAAATATATAATACAATGTAATATTCAAATAAATGTTAATAAAGATCAACTAGAGGCTAAGCCAACTTTTAAAAAAAAATAATAAAAAAATACTATTTATAAATATACTTTTATTCTTTTGTTATGATTTGAACTTTAATAATTGTTTTTCTTAATTTTTTAAAAAATATTGTTTATTTAAATTAATCTTAAATTTTAAGTAATACAAAGTTTTATATATAATAATTGAATAGTAAAATATATATTAATAAAAAAAGTAAACAAGTACTTATTAATCATTTCATATATTTAAATATATTTTCTTCATTTTTATAATAATTTTATAATTTAATCAATATTTGATAATATTTGAAATATTTTTATTATAAATTATATTTTATTTAATATATTATTTATCAGTATCTCTTCTTTAATTTATATTCATTTAACAAGTTATTTATCAATACTTAAGAAAAGATAATATACAAGATTGATAACTAAATAATAAATTGAATCAAAATATGGCAGATGGATACAGGATATACACTGATACATTATTGGATATGGAAAGAGTCTATCCGACCATGGTAAAGGTTACAAGACACTTGATTAATTTTTTCTCAAGTCAGAGTTACCTATATCCTGATTGCATGTCAGGTAGGTTTCAACCTCTATTGCTCAGAAAGTCTAAATCAGAAAAAGTATAGAGCCATTAAGGATACTCAGTGGTAAAGCTTATGCACAAAGTAATTCAGGAAGTTTTCATCTTATCTTCAAAAAATCTTGAGCTGGAAGACTGAAAGATTAATACCATTACACCAATCGAAACTCGAGTCCAAAAATATCAGCAGTGACATGCGAGCAGGCCGGAATGTCTGAAAGATTCTCGTTGATCATTAGTACTAATGGCCACCAGCAGGGTATGTCGATCACATGGCTAGGTACTGTCTTTCATATAAGGAATTAAATCTGAAATAAGATACACAGATAGGTAAGTATACCTATATTTAGATAGGAATGGGTTTAATTGATGATATACTGGAAGACTTTCAAGTCGATCATGCAGATACCAATATACCATCTGGGTCTTCTTGGCTACCCCCTCCCTATAAGCCTTAAAACTATACAGTCTTTTTTTTGGCCTCCACCTTATTTCCGTAGAAGACTTAGTAGAAGTTTTCCCCTAGACCTTTCATGAGGAGAATTTGAACAAGATAGGTATATGCCAAGAAACAAGACTAATTAATATATTTCACATGACTGTCCAATTTTTCTTTTATTTCCTTTATTTTCATTTTATGACACCAGCATGCTTTAGGGATGCTGATTTTCTTTTGGAAAAAGAAAAAGCAATAAGTTTCAAAGTAGCTTTATAATATCTTTAGCTTATCATTATCTTTATCTTTTCTGAATATACATCTATGTATTTACACTTTGTGTAATGTAAACTTGTAATTTGGAATTCAATAAAGTTAGACATAAGTCTATTAAAAAAAAAAAAAAAAAAAAAAAAAAAAAATCAAAATATAATAAGTAAAAGAATTTGAACCGTCTGATATGAATTTTTACTAACAAAATGTTTTTGTACTATATTTAAATTATATTATCTTTATTTGGATAATTATTTTTGAAAGTGAACCAAAAATTTTTAGAGTTCAAAATTATATCCCAAAAATAATAATTTGAAATTATAATCTTTAAAATTATAATCCTAAAATCATAACTTAAAAATTTTATATTCTTTATTTTTTTATTATTTTTTTTTATATTAAATAAAATAATAAAAATATAAAATAAATATAAGATAGAACTTGCATAGGAGAAAAATGTAGCTATTATCTATACTTTGGATTCTATCTTATATATATATTTTTTTTTCCATGACCCTCTGTCAGGCTAGTTATTTTGGGTTCTACCTTATATTTTGATTTATATATATATATATATATATATTAACTACTGGCTTAGCTTTACTTTATTTGAATTAAGTAAAGTATACTGTATATGTGTTTATGCTAGTACTACCTATGTTAACCAAGTAAAGTTCGATAGAAAAGAAAAGAAATTCATCTTGTGGCTTGTTACCATCCCTGTTGGGGAGCTAACCAGTCAAGGTTGGGCTAGTGCTATATAAAATATTGAAGATGTTTGATGGATGTGTAATGTTTTTTATATATTTACCTATGTAGTTATTGATCAGATTGATGAATTGATTTTTTATGTGTCTTTCTGTTTTATTAAATCAGTCACTTTTGATTGGAATACTATATCTAATGATTCTTTCGATCTTCCTTGTAATGCCCTATATTTCTTTCCACTTGTGAAAGTCATCATATCTTGTTTTTCATATGCTGAGGAGATATTTGCTAAAGTCTTGTTAAATTTCTTTTATGCATTGTTTTCTGGAG
Organism: Acaulospora colombiana; assembly: GCA_910592055.1. Lineage (NCBI taxonomy): Eukaryota > Fungi > Glomeromycota > Glomeromycetes > Diversisporales > Acaulosporaceae > Acaulospora > Acaulospora colombiana. The sequence continues at coordinate 4,667 of CAJVPT010004170.1, forward strand.
GAGTGATTTGCAATATATTTGATAACTATGTTAACTATTTTTTTTAGAATGGCTTCTTTGACCAGGTATTTTAAGTATTCTAGAAAATATAGTGAGTTATTTTCCTGATATTCTTGTAAATATCTTTCTGTGTTTAGTATTTTGCTGAATTGCTGTATCTTTTGGACTATGATATGTTAAATCTACTTTTCTGTTTTTTCCTGTTGATCTTTACAGAGAAAGATGTAAGTATTTGTTTCTCTGTTATTGCATTTGATACATTTGTCATATTTATATAAGGTGGGCAAGTAGCTGAAGAGTTTAGTTTTGGTGAGTAATTCTTTGTTCCAGAGACTGAGGTTAAACTTTCTCTATTTATAATCTTCCTAGTCTGTTGTGGGATTGCTTATTCAGATTGATTGAAGGTTTTTCAATGTTATAGGTCAGTAAATGTATCTGATTATCCTGTCACTGAATTTATTTCTTGTTCTATTTAAGAGTCTCCATTTTGCTAGGTGTATGGTCCTGGTTAGCTTTTTTGCCATACTTTTGATAGAGATCTTAATTTATGCGTGGTCCCATTGAGGGATTAGTATGTATTGCTGATTTTGAATAGAGATAGTATATATTGTTCTGTGTCCTGAAGTTATACAATTGATAGTGTTGATAGTAACTAGCTAATCTGCTTTTTTGTTGTATTTGTCTCCAGTGTATGTTTTGACTTTTGTAAATTCTAGTTTGAGGTAGTTTTGTCTAGCTATACCACAGATCTTTTATAAGATTCCTAGATTTTTTTGTTTCTTAAGATTGTGTATATAATTTGTTTTTATTGTTTTTCATATACTGTTAATGGCAACTTGGCTATCTATATACTGTATATATTTGTCCTGCTATAAGTGGATAGTATACTTACTGCTATCATGATAGCTGCCAATTTAGCTCTGGTTGAGAAGAAAAAGTTTTTTATTTATCCTTGGAATTGTACTTCTTAATTCTCTCTGGTGATAATAATTCAGCTAAAATCTATGTAATATTGATTACCATGTTGTAACATAGAGTCGTCTGTGTAAATTTTGGAATTTATATCATTTTGAATTTAGAGTACAATGTTTGTTAATTCACTAGTAATGTTATGTTTTGCATTTAATATCATTTTAAGTTCTTTTGTTATATGAAGTGTTTCTGCATTTGGACCTTCTACTCTATTGTGTTTGATTGGGGGTAAAGTATGCTACTGTTTTTTTAGTACAATTGATATTGAGTTGAGAGATACTCTGTTTCTGAGGACAATATTGGCTTCTGCAGGATTAGATCTTGTTGATATCTTGTTGCGCTGGACATGGATCAAAGTTGTGCTTCTATTGATAGTTGTGAAAGTGCACTTGGGCTCAGATCTATTATTTTGATTAATATTATAGCTATCACATTCAAAGAGTGGTAACTGGTTAGGTACTTGTTTATAGTATCTATATAATGTGTGGTTGTTATTTATTTTTTTCTGTTTACTTCCTATTACTGTATGGTTGTTTATAGTTGTGGCAATCCAATGAGGTCTTATTGTTCATGTTTTGGTGAGAGAACTACATTGTAGAAAGTAGTTCATATGTTTTTGTTGCTTTTTTGAGATTTATGATGTAAGGATATGTTGTAATTTGAAGAATCATGTGGGGTTGGGCCTGGTACTGTCTTGCGATGAATTCTAATGGCTTGATACCATTATAGAACTTTTTTCCTATTCCTATTGAGGAGTTATCCAGTGAAGAATATGTTGTCTCTTTAGTTTTGAGCAGATTTTACTATATGTCTCTGACTCTACTATTTCTTCTATAATGGTATCTACTTTTCCTATCATATGAAAGTTGCTGTTATGAACTCTATGGAAGGCAAAACCATATGTTCTGAGCATCAAATTGTGTTGTATATTAGGTTTCTTCCTGATTCAAGCATAGGGACCTGAATATTATTGTATATCTCTCTGGTAGACCGTAACATATTCTGTAATATTTGAAGGTGGTGATGAACAATGTCTTTTGTAATGTTCTCTTAATTGATTCTAATGCACCAGTTATTGGCATGTAACCGAACTTGTCTATGCCAAAGATGCATTATGTTGTATTTATATTGATTATATAATATACTGTTGGGTGCTGTTCTGGCAAGTCCAACTTTGTGCTTAAATATATTTGTAAGTTTGCTTATCAGTTGGTTGCAGATTTGTCGAATTAGGATAATGTCATTGCAGAGATATTCAATGCTAGGTATGAGAACATAATTAATGATATATTGTGCTTATTTGTCAGTTACTTTTTTCATACCAAGTAGTATGCATTGTAGCAGGCTAATCGGCGAGTCTGTCACTAATGACCAAAAGCTTGTGTAACCTGCAGATAGAAGAGTCTGTTCTTCTATCACACACACAAAACAATACCAAAATCAAGGCAGAGGCATAAAAAAATTTGGGTGAGTCTTAAGGTAGTTTTCCCTAAAACTACTTATAACTTCACTATTATAATGATCTATCCAAAAGATTTGTCTTAAGATTCGTCATGAGATTCGTTATGAGATTAGTCATTTTATAAAGTCATTGAAAGAAGTTACATTTATACATTTTTACATATAGGGTTATTATATAATCACTATGGCTATTCTAGTATTATGTCATGCATAAATTGCTTCTTGGTCAACTAATTTTCTATTACCTCAGCTCATAGTTTTTTATCTTTTTGATGCGAATGGATTGTTCATGCATTTTTCTAACTTGCAAGGAGTATAGTGATAGTTGGCAATTAATTGTTTCACGTAAGCTTCAGTCGCGTCACGATCATTAGTCACGTGACCACAGTGAAAATTCTGAACTTTGTTTGCCTTTTTTGGCCTTTAACAGCATGTATTTGTGATTTTTTGTTTTATTAGAACTTTCTGGTACTCTTTTTGGCCAGAACTGTCATATTATACACCGAGGATTCTAACTGATGTGTTTGTTGGGCACCTCTATACTGTTTGGTCATTTATTTGAATTCCAAGATGGCATTCTTTTCTATTGCATTAATAGTAATTAGTTATGACTTTGCTGAATTGACTTGAATATCATTTATGTGATAGAATTCTTTTGCTGTATCTATTATTCTTTAAAAATCTTTTTTGTTGCTTATCAGCCAGGTAGTATCATCCATATATATACTGACTATGATGTTGATTGTCTTTTCTGTCCAGCCCTTTTTTAAATTAATGCAGATTTTGGAGCTAATTGTATATCCTTTATGATGTTGGCTACCATTGAAAGAAGAGGATCGTAGAAAATTCTCCAAAGAATTGGAGATATTATATCACCTTGATCAATACTATCTCTTACTTGATATGCTTCTATCAGATCAAAACAGGTTATAACTTTATTGGGTCGCTTTTACAGTATATTGCTAAGGATTTGTGTAATTTGTGTTAATATTTAAATTCTTTGAAGAGCTAGCTATAGCATCTTGATATTGACTGAGTTATATGCTTTAGACATGTCTTAACTTAGGATCTAAGCTTGTTGTTTGTTCTCCTTTGTGTGTTCAATAATATTGTTTAAAATATGTATGGGATCCTATATACTATTGCCTAGAAGTGCAGCTCAGTTAAGTTCGGATAATACTGTATTTTATGCTTAGCAAAGCAAGTAATTAAGCGTTCAGTGATAATTTTAGTAAAGATCTTTCTTTCAACATCCAGGAATATTATGGGTCTGGTTATTTCAAGATTGTTTACTCAATCTTTAGGTTTGAGTATGAGATGGATATGGTCTCTGTTCTATTCTTTGAGTGTTATTCTATATTGAATTATTAGGTTAAAATTGCACATAATTCTGTTTTTGCTTTGTCTTGCAAATGTTTGTATGTAATATAAGGAATTTGGTTTGGACCAGAAGCAGATTTTGAGCTACACTGTCTGATTGTTTTATCCAGTTCTTGTATCAAGATGTTGTAAAGCGTATCTTTATAGAAGTGTTTCTTAATATGTGGTTTAGGCTTGTATTCTTCTAACCAGTGTGGGTGTTATGTAATGTCAACAATATTTCTGGGTAGGGTCCAGTTGTAAAAATGTTCACAGACTTTGCCCTTGATGTCTATTAATTCAGAAAGAATCTTAATCTCATCTGAGTTTTGTATAATTAACTTGTTGAGAAGTATTTGCTTTCTAGGTCTCTCTATAATGCTGTCTATCATGGCTCTTTTATTATTGTTGAGGTATTCTTGTCTAATTTGGATTCTTTTTTTGATGGCTTGTACTTGTCTTCTCTGGGAAATTGCTTTGGTAACAGTTTTTTTTTGTATGCTTTAATATTATCTTTGATGATCTTGATCCTCTGTTGAATGTATGAGGAGAAATTGTTGATTTTTATTTTGTTCAGTGTTGTCATTAGGTCTAGAAAAAGTTCTTGTATTTGACTAGGTGATTCAATTAACTGTAGAACTTGATTCTCTGTTGTCACTGTTGCTGACTATCTGAGATATATAAGAAATTTCTGCAGTTGTATAAGGAGAGGGACTGTTTCTGTGTTACTGTAATTGTTTCTCATCCTTTGGTATTTTTCATTTTAGGTATGTGACTTTTTGCAGCTTTTTATAAAATATCACTGAAGCAGTTTCATCTTTGGTTGACATCTTGGTTGCTTATGCTTTTGATAGAGAGTGTGTTCTACTTGTTCACTGAACTTTTTCCATTATTCAGTTATGGTCAAATGCTAGTTTAGATGAGGGTTAGGTGTGTAATATGAGGCTTGTTTAAATTTGTCTAAATATCAGACTTCCAATTTTATTGTCATTGACTTGTAATTGCTTTGTATAAGAGGTGCAGTGAAATCTTGAATAGTAGTTGTCCTAGATTTCCAGATTGCTATGGGGTTTATCCATATTTGATCAATTCTGCTACTCAATATATCTCTATTCCATATATACTCTTATTTGGTTGGGTTGTGTTTTCTGTATGTATCTTCTAATCTATTGTCTAGTAAAGTCTGTCTGAAGGACTGCACTTTTTGCTCACCCCGTTGTTATTTTGCTTATTTATAGAAAGGTTAGAAACTCCATTGGGATCCTTCAATACTATAATGTGCTAACCTTTTTTTGTTGCTTCTTGGATCCATTTGTTGAGGGTATTGATAACTGTGCACTTCTCTTCTTCAATATCTTGTGCTGGGAAGTATATTTCTATGATTCTCATTTTTTCTTTGTGTGGGAAAGCAAGGTCAAAGGCAATAAGTCTTCTAACCAATGTTTTATAGTTATATATCCAATAAACTATTTCTTTACTAATCATTATGTTAAGACCTTGGCCAATTGTTTGGAATTCCTTGTGTGTCCAAATGGTTGATATTTTGCATATTGCCAGTGTTTTGATTGGTAGTGTGAATCATTAATTTCTGTAGTGACTATAAGTCCCATTCTACTGAGCTGCAAAAGTTGAATCATGTTTTGCATTTTTGTGTTTCTACAAGTCCTTGTATGTTGAGTGTAGTAACTTTTCAAATGGATTTGTAAAGGTGTCTACTTGTCTATGTGGATTCTATCACATATATTGGTAGAGGTGTATTGTAGTAAGTTATTATATTTGTTGAATTTTGAGGAGTTTCTTCTTGATGTGATGTTATATGAGGTGACTTGGTAGTGATATTGATACAAGGTATTTCTTGGTATTGTATATTTTTGATATTCAAGTTATTCTTCATTACTATTGATTTGGGAGGTTTATATGTTACTTGTGAAGGAATCGATGATTACATTATACATGTGATTTATATTTTGATCGAGTTTTTGCATGGATAATTGGATTTGTTGTTGTTGGGTATAGATATCTTGATTGTTGTTGGGTGTAGATATCTTGGTTGTTGTTAATTGGAGCCTTTTCTATTGTTGGGTTATCTTCTCTTTCACTATACAAAATTGTATCCTCTTCCATATGTTTGTCATATTCTTTATCATTATCTCAAGATTAATGATGCATTCATCTAGGTCTACGATTTCTTCTTTAATCTATAAGATTTCTTATTTGATTTCATTGAAGATGTTTAGGATTTGCATTAAGTCAGGTTGATATGACTGCTCTATTGTTTTGTTTTCTCTTAAATCTTATCTGGTTTTAGTGTATTTGTTGATTGGAGTTTTTTATCTGATTGTTTCAATGCATGCAGGTCTGAATCTATTATAGAGTTTACCAAATCTATTTGCTTATTCTGTGTTATAGTGGTTCTACTGTTTCCTTCTTTTTTTAATAGGGCATTGAATAACTAGATGTGTTGTGCTACTGTATATTGTGCAAAGTTTTGTGTCAATTGGTTTTCATTCAGTTTGTATTTTACTCAAGACAAAGTTTTAGGCTATTGCATTCTTTAGATTATTCTGATTGATAAATCCTACTATAGCAAAATGCTTGTGTTTGTATGACATATGTCTTGGAATATAACATGTTTTTGCTTTTGTTTGTTTACATATATATGTATTTGAGGTTGAAGGCTGTAGTGTTGAGAGGAAGATTGGTCAGTTTTACTGCAGTGTTGCCATGTACTTTCATTTGATTCATATCCCATTGTGCATCAAAAATCCTAACTGAGTCTGATTGTAACAGGATACTCTACTTGTTGATTAGATCTTTTTTTGATTGTTGATCTGTATATATAATGATTGCTGATTGCTATATTTGTTGTATTGACATGGAGATGTTAGTGATCTCCCCATATTTGACAAATGTTTGTTGTACGTCTATGAATTTAGTATTCAGAGAGATGTCCCATACTCTAATACTTATTTTTTTATCTGATTTAGAGGATGTAAAAGTCATGTGTTCTAGATATGCATCTTCAGTATCGAGTAAGATAGTGCTACATACTTTTTTTGCAGTTGAGTGATTACTGAAAATAGCAATAATATATTCATTTTCATCTTTCCCTTTGCTATGGATGGAGAGAAGGCCATTAAGAAAGTTAAGGCTTTTGATTATGTGTGCAATTTTTTGGCTAGTGGTTCTTCCTGAAATAAGGAAGACCTTGATCCCTGTTTTGACTCTTTCTCTGCCAAATCTAGTGATACTATTGATAGGATTCTTGATCTAGGCTTGCTGGGTTTGCTTGTCATTCCTCTAGTTTTGGATATGACCTCTTGCCATGTTTCTTTATTTTGTTGATTGTCCTTTCTGCTACTGCTTGATTCCTTCATCTCTATATCGAAGTCTCTATTGTCAGATATAAACTTCTGGGCTTCTTGATTGGTGTTAGATCTGATAGTTATAGTACCTGTATTTACTTGGTTATTGTTATCTATTAAATTTGGCAAATTGTTTTTTTAACTTGTTTACTCCATGAGAATTGTTTTTTGTTATTTTGTTGTCTTGTTTCAATTGTTTGATGAGAGTTAGGAGTCTGGTTAGTATCTGGGTGTTGCTGCAGTTCATCTCTAGAGTTTTTTTGGCCAGGTTTTCTTTTCTTTTCCTTTATCTTTCTTCAGAAGCTTATCTTTCCTCATTTGTATTTTTTTGCGTGACAACCTTGTATTACCTTTAGCTAGAACATTCTCATTATAGTTGGGTTTCCCCTGAGTATATTGCTTTTATTGTTCTCTTGGAGAACTCATCTCTTTATTCACTTTTCTTCTTAGTTTACAAAATTGCCTAAAAAGAAAATTTTTAAGAAAAAAAGAATCTGTGGGAAAGAGTTTTTTGTATTGTTGTATATTTTGATTTATATGTTATATATGTTTAAAATAAAAAATTTAAAATTTTTAATAACTAGTAATTGAAATTAAAAATTTTTTTTTCATTGATAGCTTAAAATTAAAGTATTAAAATTGTTATTTTGATTTAATTTTATCTTAAATTGATAGAATTATTGGTTTTAAAAAAATTGTTATTAAAAATAAAATTAAAAAACTAAAATTTTTACCATTTTTTTTTAAAAAATTGATAATTAAAATTTAACAATTTTAATAGTATTAAATTTTTTGAGAATTTGATTTTTTAATAATATATTATTTGTTAAATTTCATTGGATATTAAAAAAATTATTTTATAAAGTATATTTTAATTTTAAGCATATATAGTATATAATTGAAATTATAGTCTTATATTTCTATAGGAATTGAATAATTGTTGGTATTTTTTATTCGAGTAAGTAATCTTTGTTTATTTCTATTATCTATTATTATTGGAATATTATTTGTTTTTTGCTTAGATATATTATATTTAGTTTTTCTTGTATTTTTTATTTTTTTAATTTTAAAGAAAATTTCCTTATAATCTATAATATTAAGTATACTAAGAGTTGAAACATATAGTTTATTATTAAGTTTTACAAATAATAAATATGAATAAAAATTATCTATTATTAATTTATTAATAATAGTTTTTGATTTTGTATATGAATAAATTTCAAAGGAGTAATTATTATAAGATTGTATTTTATTTTTAAAATAATTAGTTAATTTTTCAATAGTATAAATATTTTGAATTGTTTCTCCTTCAATAAACCATCTTGATAATATACCAAAATAGCTATCAACAATATTTTTTCCATGATATTCAACAAAATAATTAAATAAAAAATTTTGTCATAAATAGAAAGCAAATAATTAAAAATAAAATGCATTAATTTGCTAAGTGAAAATATGATCCACAATCTGACCAAAAATATATTTTATTAAATTGTGATATAAAAGATTTTGCAAAAAGTTTTTTAATACAATCAGTCACAAATAATGAATCATGGCTTAAAATTTTGAAAAAAAAAATAAAAATATTATGTTTGAATTATATTATTATTATTTTTATAAAAAATAACAAATACTAAAAGAGAAATTTGTGTTTTTTTATAAAAATCTCTTCCAGTTTCAATTGAACCACCTCCAATTTTAAAATTTTCTTTAAAATCTATAATTACAACACAAGATGTAATAGTTATTAATTCAATTGAGTTTTTATATAATTCTTGTTGTTTATTTTTAAAAGAAAGATATTTATTATAAAAATCAATTTTATTTTCTAAATAATTAATTAATGAAGTATTATTTGAATCAACATTTTGTAATTTTTTTGTTATTTTTTCTCTTTCAACACAAATTGGACACATATTAGTTTTTTTTTATGCTTTTTTAAAATTTTTTGAACAAAGTTTATAAAATTTATTGAAACTTTATTTTAAGTCAGGATTTTGTGATTTTAATTCAGTAAAAATTGTTTTTTGGGGGTTTTCTAAATAATAAATTGAGGTAGTATTTAAATTTGTATTTTCTAAAGAAAAAAGAAATTTAATAGGTTTAC
>CAJVPT010004171.1:0-13926 GCA_910592055.1 Acaulospora colombiana
ATAAATGTATTTTCTCACAATTCAATTTGTGTACATAAGGGAATATTAATGATTAAATAAAAGCTACTTGGCATGACGACGCCAGCATTTTAAAAAAAAAAAAAAAAAAAAAAAAGTTATTATATATATTTTGAAAATCAAAATATTTTTACTATTGACTTTGAACTGAAGAAATATTTTATTTTTAATGAATATATACGAATTATATTAATTGAAAGTACTTATGTCCTTATATTCAATACTAGTTAGAATACTTAAACGTTCTTACTTGATTCTTGATAATTATGATATAATACTTATAAATTTTATTGCAAAAATTCAATATAATATGAGAATTTGATCATTGTATAAAAAATATTGCTGTTTGTTTTATTCTATTTAATATATTATTTATTAAAGAAGCAAAAAAATGTACTAAATATTCTTCTTGTAAAATTATTCTTATAAATTAAAATCACATTTGTATAGATTTAATAGATCACTTTACAAATTAATTTTATAGATATAATTTTGTAATTGCTCTTATACAAGGAATCTGGATAGTCCATTATATATAAGTTTCTTATTTGTTAGATTTCTTGTGGTGAATATCATATTTGATCAATATACTGTATAATCTTCTACTATTGTTTTAAATGTATTGGATTGTATATCCTAAATATGTCTTCAAAGTTTCTAGTTATGGGCCATTCTAGTAGTTTTGACTCTGATTGGTAACTATTTGGTTGCCTATAAGTACTCAATTTATCCATGGAAAGGTTGGAGTAGCATTGAAGTCTTCTTCTATCATGACATGTGAGTTAATCTTTTTTGTCTATATTATCTATTCCTATATAATGTATTTGATTTTTATTTTATGTTTATTGTTACTATTTTTGATGAAAGGTATACTCTAAGGATTCTAAGATTGTGTTTTCTAAAAATATCATATCTATTGCAATGGCTCTGACTTCTATCTCCTGTTTTTAAAAATTCTAAATGCAACATCCTTATGTATGGCTATGCTCACTCTATACTTTATTTTCTGATATCTGTTTATTGAAGTTATTAATTGATATTTGTAATATTTTCAATATTTGTTCTGTTATTCATTTCAATTAATTTCTTTTGTGATAATAATTTCCTAGTTTTTTATATACAATATTTCAACTAGAAGTTCTGTTTGTTGTCTTCTGCCATTTCCCTTATATTGTATTTTGCAATTGTCTATATATAATGGTTAATTGTATTTTTCTTGCGCATATATCCATAATTATATCTATGATTTAATTTTTACTATAAATTGATTTTGAAGTTGATAGTTATATAAATAGTATTAAATCTTTTGTTTACTACTTTCTCCTCTTGAAGGTTTTGTTATATTGCTTTCTATCAGATTAATATTATGGGTTGTGTTCATTTGAAATTATTTGTTATAATATTTTGGTGAGATTAATTATCTTTTTTTTATTGCACTAATTCTATTTAGTTGTTATTGATATGCTTTTTATAATTTCTTGATGTTCTTGATGTTATTGCTGAAACCTTTTTGTTGCTCCTCACTGCCAATATTTGTGTTCTTTTCTAACTTCTCCATGAGCTTATTGATACTTTTGTAATACCTGTTGATGCATTCTTATTCTAGATTTTTTACTCTTTCAGTAAAATTGTGCAAGTTATTCTTTATCTCTTTTATGTTCTTTTGGATTAATAGAAGTATTTTCCAAATGTTATCATTGTGCTATCTTCTTTTTAGTCTTTGAATATATTTCAGAATATTTACATAGCTTCTTTAGTTATAATTATTACTAAAGTTCTTATGAGTTTCTTGATTAAAGATTGACCTAGTTTCTTGTTAAGTATGGATCCTTAAATTGTTTGATTTATTTATATACTATCTTGGGAGAAAGGTTTTTTGTTTGTCTGGGCATGTATACTTGTTATGTTCTAGTAAATTGCAAATATAACATAGGAAGGTCTTTTGTTAAATCTATTGTATTTATATTTTTCTAATTAAAGAAGCTAAGGATTTGATTATCTAAAGGTCTTATCTCACTGAAAAGTAAAAATAGAAAATTTTTTGGCTTATTGTTGTTATTCCAGGAAATGTATATCAATTTTGCTTTTGTGCTTGTGATAATGGCTATCAAGTTTGATATTGTTATATTAAATGGTAGATGTATAAGGATAGTGATGTGATATTTCTTTTTTTCTTTGACTTTATAGATCTTGTAGAATAGGAAAATCCTATATAAGCAGTATTTGCATATGAGTATCCACTTTTACTTATTTTTATATAGTCGGATATATTGAAGAAATTGATATTAACAGTCTAAAATAGATTAATTTTTGTAAGGTTATATAATCAATACTAATTTATTTATTAAAAAACTCTGCTAGATCTGTTTTGTGAAGTGTAAGAGATATTCTACACTCTAAATGTACAAAAATTATTCTTTTGATAGCCTAATTGGTGATCTTTCTGAATTTTACATTCTTATTCTCTGTGATTTTTATATCATATATCATATGTACTTCCTCTTGATTGCTAAAAATAGTAGGGATCTATAGTTTTCTGATTGAATATTCATACCTTATATATTTCAGGGAGAGGAGATACATTATTTTTTGTTTGATAAAGTCTGTTTTTTTCCTAGCTATCTGTCTAAAGACTAGATCCAAGTCAATAAAAACCTTTTCTGGCCTGAAGATCTCTTTGCATTCTTAATGATTATAAGAAGGTGTTGTCTTTTCTTATCTATTTATTTAGCTTTTATAGCAATATCCAGTCTGGCTGATAATATTCAGGAGACTATTTTAAGCTGGGAGTTCTAATGTAGCCTTATATTTGATGATATATATTGTATTGTATATAGTGAAAGTGCTCTTTTGATTCCAAGATTGATCTTATTCTTTGACCTTTGTATGATTGATTATAGATTTAACCTACTCATTTGGTTCCATTATTCTTAGCTTTTCTTTTGTTTGATACTTTCTTTTGATGTACTATTCTAATTTTCAGGAGTATATGTCTAAGTTGCAAAAAAGGAGTTGTTGCTTTGAGTTTCAAGATTTTGCTATTGTTTCTATTGATTCTGTTGATATTGTATTCCAGTATTGTTTACCTTGTGAGACTTCTTAATTGCCTCATAGAAATATCTTAGAGATCATTGCTACTTGTAATAAAAATAGTGTTTATTATGTGTTTTTGCTTTAAAAATAAATATTCAATTTTTGAAAATTTTTTTTAAAAAAGAGTTTTTTGGTTAAATTCTTTTTTTTTAAAAAAACATGCAATATTGCCCATTTTATTAAATTTATATACAAGTACATATTACTTTGTTAAGTAAGGTTATATTACAAGCATTTTCCCATGTGTCTAAAGTATATGATTACAATAAAACCATTTGCTACCTGGTCTGATGGGTACCCACCACCATCGGCAGTGGGGCTCTGACTTTGAACCCTTGTGGCGTGTTGTCCTTGTTATAGACTAATGTACCTAGGTGCCATTAACATATTCCTTGTAGATTTCAAAGATGTTGTGAGCTCTGCAAAGGATAGTGGGTATGAGCTCTGTAGAGTAAGTGTCAATTTTATTGGATGTGAGGTCTCCATGATTTATTTTATTGAAAGGTCGTTTACGATTTTTCCTTTTTTTTCCAGATGGTATTCCTTGAAGTTTTTTCCACTGATTTAGATGTTCACATCTGTCAATCCAGATATTGTAGGTCCAGAATCTGATGGTGTTGCAAATACTATTTATGGTTTCTACTATTTTGTTGATTTTGATATATTTCACAATGATCTGTAAAACAGTTTTACTAATGCCTCCCATAATGATTTTGGTTCATATATTGTTTATGGCTATGGTTGACCTGAGTTCCTATTTGATGTTGTGATCGATGTTGTTATCTAATCTTGCTGTTATTTCTTGATGCATAGTATTGAGGGTTATTTGTTCGATATCAATACTGTAAAATAAGCATTTGAATGGGTGGATGTTGTTTTTTATATGTGAGCATGCGAAGCATGAGTTTGATTTATAAATATTGGGGCTTCTAATATGGAGCTTATACTTTGTGAGAAGCTCTTTGTTCCATAGTTTGAGTGCAAAGCTTCTTTGTAAATGGTCCCAAGAGTCTGTTATATTGATGTTGATAGTTGACGAATTAAGTTTCTGAGTTGTTTCCTGCCAGTTTATTTCTTCTGTCTGTTGTTTAGTGAGATTTTTAGTTCTGTTTAGCATGATCCATTGATATGTTAGCTATGTTTGCCTTATATACTTCAGGGCCTTTCGGATGGTTGTGATGATTTCAGTTTGGCTTTTGTAGTAGAAGGTATGAATGCTATAATTGTGTATAGTATTAGTTAGCTGTCCTTGAGGGCCAGACACATTATTATTGTTGTGATATTTTGTCAGTCTGTCAACTTCAAGAAAGGGGTGGGTAGTAGTTTGGTTCTGTTTATTTGTTTTGAGTCAGGTGATTGAATTTCGATAATGTATTGCTATTGTGCTAAGGTTACTGATGAGTCTAAATTCCTTGATTTTTTTTATATTGTTTTTCATATATGCATTGTATTATCCTATTAAAAATAGTAAATCAGTTTCAATTGTGAGGGATCTTTTTGGTCTGCTTATAGCTGTTGCTATTGTTGCCGTGAGGATCTCTGCTCTGTGTGCTAATAGTTGTCCTTCTAATTGAATTCCTATTGTAGCAATACTTTCCTGATTGTCATAGATATTGATGCCTATTCCACATGTTTTTGAGTTGTTTTCGGAGTTGTATACTTCATCTGTATAAATGTAGAGGCTGTTGAAGTTCTTGACTTTGCAATATATTTTGAGAAGTTTTTGTTTGATTGAGTAATTGAAGTTGATAGTTTGGAAGAGGTCTTGTAAAATGTGTGAGGTGTTATTAATTTCTAGTTCATCCATAACTTGATTGGATTCTGTGAGGAAACATTTGATGCTATTAGGTGATGTTTGTATTCTTTTCTTTAGAGTAGAGTCAGATTAGTTGTACAATTTTGTAGTATTGATCATGGAAATCTTGAAGACATTGGTTTTTGATGCTTCTATACAACAGATTTCACCTCTATTGTTGATAATGTTGGTGATATCGCATCCAGGTAGGCTTTAATAGGGAATCATTTGCCATAGTATAGTGTCTGACTTTGATTATATTATATTTTTCACTGATACATTTATCCAGGATTTGTTGATGTTTTAACTGTATGATGTACCAGAAATTTTGTGTTTGTCCTGGATTGATTGGCTCAATTTGGATAAGTGGATTTAAAGATGACAGGTGGAAGTGTTATGGAAGTATAATATTATCTTTTGTTAGAGATATGGAAATCATGTGGATTCTTTTTTCTTGAATATTTGTTGTGCAGTACCCCAATCTGTTGACACTCCAATGGCTTAGTCATATAGGAGCTAGTTAGTTGTTTGATCCAGAAGAGCTGGTGGGTTCTAAGGGCTACTCTGTGTTTTGAGTATCAGTCTTGTTCAATGAAGTCTTCTATGGAATGTAAGTTCTGAGAATTGTTATTCTTCATAGTGGATCTAGTGATGTTTATATTGTATCTCTAGATGTTCTGGAGGCAGTCTTGTAAAAAGCTGATCTTGCTTTTGAAGATGTGTAGACAGGTATTAAAGATATTCTTCTTTTGCCATGCCAGCCATTGGAGCTTATATGTACTGCTGTTCATAATGTCATTGATTATATTTAGATTGAAGAACAACTGTTATAAGTCACTAGCATGTTTTTGTAGTTATCTCGTTTATATTTCCATGATGCTGTATTGGTTATCGAGATGAATCATTGTGTTGGATGCTGAATGGGCCAGAATAGCCCATTATCTAAAACTGTGTCTTATTTTTTTGTTGATTTTGTCACATTCTCTCTGTGAGAGAAATAAATCTTGTAGGAGATATTCTATGGTAGGGAAAATTATGTGGTTTGTAATATATCAGTGCATTTTGTCTGTGATGTATTTTATGGCAAGTGTGTTGCAGAGAGTAGTTGTCTTGGACATGATCAGCTTTCGTTGGTGCTTCTTACCAGCTTTGGTTTCATGCCATATGCCTAGGACTCTGATGGCTGTTATTGGGTCTGCTGGTATTATTTTAAAGTTATTAACCTGGATACTGTTTTGAATGCATTGATTATTAACAATTCTGATTTGTGCAGATTGACTGTAATGTCATTCAGGTTATAGAAGAAGGTGCTGATATTGATGATATCCAGAAGGTTCCTTCTGTTCTGGATGATGAAGGTGGTATCATCTATGTATGCTATGATAAATATGTTTATGTCTGGGAGGGCAAGGTTGCTTTGTAAAAGTTTATGGCATTGGAGCTGATATCCTTTTATATTGCTAATGGCGGTAATGAATGGGTTATAGTATATGCACCAGAGTAGGAGAGATATTGTGTCACCTTGATCGATGCCTTCTTCGACTAAGTATGGATCAGTATTATCGAAGTATGTGATAATAGTGTTTTATCAGTTGTGAAAGCAGTTTTTGATTAAGTTAATGGTTTTAATTGAGATTCTGATCTGATACTTTGATGTTACCAGTCTTTCTATATTAACTGTATCATAGGCTTTGCTTATATCCTGAAAAAGCATGTAACATGGTTTGCGTGTATATCTTGCATTCTCTAGAACTTGATTTATTATTGTGATCGGTTCTCTGATACTGTGGCCAGGTAGTGCAGCCCAGTTGTGAGAGAATAGAATAGAGTTGTTTGTGAGAACTTTTGCTAGCCTGTTTATAAGAATCATTTGAATATCTTCTTGCTCGATTCTAATAGTATTATGGGATGTGTGATGTTAATATCATAGTGTCATTCCTTTGATTTGGGGATAGGATATATTGTACTCTTTTTCCATTCCTTTGGTACTATTTCTTTGTCTATAAGTTTGTTGAAGAAAATTGTGATGAGTTTCAAGAGTCCTTACTCATATATTTGTATGCTATGTATGGTATTTGTGAGAAGCCCGGAGTAGATTTGTTACTAGTCTTATTGAGACATCTAATGAGTTCAGAGAGTGTTATAGGGAGGTTAACTTCTCTATATCAGCTTGGATCTATGCTTTTCTTGGATTAATATTCCTGTTGACAAATAGTTCCCTTGTGTTCATGCAATTGATACTGTCTAATCTATTCTTTGAAATATGACTGAACTTCATTTTTGATTTCCAATAGATTTATGATGAGGTGCTTTTTGATGAATGTGTTGTTGACTAGTTTACTAGTAATAATACTTTTCTTGGGTTGACTGAGTACAGATTGGATAAGTCATTTTTGTCTTGGTCAAACCAGGTATTGTAGAGTTTTTTCCACTTTTTATGTCAGTCTTGATTTTTTCCTTGATTGATTTTTTCATAGTCAGTCTTTCAATCTTTATAAACATATCTATTTCTGATATGATATCCTTGGTGTTTTTATTAGGGATCTATACTATCAGTGGGATCCTGGTGAAGATGGCTTTGTAGAGGATGTCACTTTTGCTTGGGCAGTATTTGTTTGATTTTTTCTCATATAGGATCAGCTGTCTTCTATATTTATTTAATTGAAGAAGAAGTTAATGATTAGACTTTTTCGATGGTTCTTCTGTTTTTCCTTGAATTTCTGGAGGTGTTCATTTGCAGCTTTGAGTATTATATCACGAAGGGTGTTCAATATCTGGTCAATGTCTGGATTGTCTTGTACTAGTTTGGATGCTAGGTGGTCACTGGAGGAATCTAAGTCATTTATAAATGCTTGCTATTGTTCATCGGATGTGGCTTGCCAGGTGAAGTGGGTATTGTTGTATGATGGTGCAGGTGTTTTGTGGAGGACTCTAGCTTCCAGATTTTCATGTATATGATCTGATTTCTATGGTCTGTACTAATACTGGTATTGTCTGCTATGTATGCGTCAATGAAATTCCAGGAAGGTCTAGAGCTGCACCAGATTATATCGATATAGCTGGCCATATAAATTGTACTAGTTGTCCTAGTCTCAGTATATTCTTTGTCATGAGGGTTATGGTATCTGAAAGTATTAAATAGCACAAGTTCTTCTAGTTTTGAAAGAAAGGGTCAGGTGTGTGCTTTGCTAATTTCTTATTACTGGAGACTCTATATATTTTTGATAGAGGGCATGAGTTGAAATTCTCCCCAATTATAATGTGCCAGTTTTCATGATTGTGTTGTTTTATTCAAGAGATAATTTGTTTTTGTGTCTCGTTCTATTCACTATCTAGCTTCACAGATGAATATGTATCTATGATTCTGCATAATCTTTTGTTTGGGAGGACTAAGTCAATACATATAAGTCTTCCTATTTTTTTTTTTACATGAACTACTCTGTCAGTGATGTCCTTTCTGATGCTAATGCTGATTTCAGTATCCATATTGTCATTGCTGTGTCACTAGCTAGTAAAGCCTTGTGTTTTCCAATGTTTTATCTTAGTGACCTTTCCTTTAGTCTCTATTAAAATTATAATATCTCATACTTTCTCCTTCCATGTTTCTATCCAGAGTATTCTTTTTGTTGGGTCATTCAGTACTTGGCAGTTGCATGTGGCGTTGGTCCAAAAAGGTCTAGAAGAAGGGGTTTTATATTGTTGTCTTGTTCTTTTGAAGTGGGATACTTATTTATATGTTTGTCTATATATATGATGTGTATGACTGAAGTAGGATAGTTGTGTAAGCTGTCTTGTTCTGTTGTCTTTTCTGTTTTGTTTTGTGAGATGTGTGGTTGTTGAGAAAGGCTATTATCAGTTGATGGTTGTTGTTTATTGCATTACCTATGATTATTGTCTTGAGATAGAGGGTATAATTGAGGATCCTGGGAGGATGTTTATAATGGTAGGTACTAGGGCATTCATGATTCGGTCCATATTGCCAATTGAATTGTAAAGCTGTTGTTGTTGTTGTTGGATGTTATTTATGTTGATTTTCTGTAAGGAATCCGAAACAGTGTGGGTGGTTTTCTGATTATAGTCTTCTTCTATTACTTCTATGCTTTCATAACAGTATTGTTTCAGATTGTCAATTTTTTTATTGAGGTTGTGGATAGCTTCCCTAATTTATTTGAGCTTGGCCAAATTGTGAGAGCATGTTTATAATGTCCTGATTGGAGTTATGATGGGCATTTGTTTAGTGTTGTTGCTGGGTCCTGTGTTTGATGGCTGATGCATATGATCCGGAATAATTAGAAGTTTTTCTGGTTAAAGGTTGTGCAAGTTTATATATGGGGGCTAAGTTAGTTGGTTTGAAGCGTTGATATAGTTTTCCAAATTTGCTGACTTGTTCTTGGTTGAATTCATTCCACTGTTCTCTTTTTTCCTTGATATTGCATTGCACAACCAGGTGTTGTGGACTATCACAGATGGTGCAAAGTTTGTTTTCGATTGGTTTGCATTCGAGGATTGTTTCTCCAAGAGTGAATGTGCTTAAGCGTATTCTGGAAGGACTCCTTATTTGCGAAGCTGAGAATGGCATATTTCCTGGGTTTGTATGAAAAGAGGCAGGGATGTAGCAGGTTTTTAACCTGTTTCATGCCAAATTAGTTTGAGGTCGAAAGCATTTGTGTTTGGTGTAAGGTTCGTTAACTTTAGAGAGTAGGTGCCCAGTTTTTAATCTGTTTCAGGTACCATTCAGCATCGAAAATCCTGACTAAGTATGCCTTAATCAGTGTGCTCCATTGGTTAATGAGTTTGAGTTTGTCCTCTTTATTTGTGAAGGTGATGGTTACTAACTGCCACATATTTCTGTTTATTAACTTAATATTGTTGATCTGGCTGAATTTGCAAATATTTGTTGTATGTCTATGAGTCTTGTGTTCAGTGAGATATCTTATATCCTGAAACTATATTCTTTATTGAGCTTGTGTATTGTTTTTTCCATGTGTAATAGATAAAGATTATCTGTGTTTGGTAAAATAAGGTTGCTTGCATCATCTGCTGTTTGTTGATTACTAAAAATAGTAATAATGTAGTCCTTCTCTTCATATTATTCATTTTAGATATGAAGTAACCCTTTTGGGGAGCTGAGGACTTTTGTAAGAAAGGATATCTTTTTTTTTTTTTTTTTTTTAATTGCCAGCTCAGCTATGTTTATTAGCGATAATAGAATAAAATTCAAAATACATTGAAATTATTACAACTATTAAAAAGGCTATTAAACTTCCTAAAACCTAACAGTTTACCAAATGCATATTGCTGCTCTAAACCTGGGGAGATTAATCTAAAATTACTCTTAAACTAGTGCAAGAACAAAAAGAAAAAACACCAGGGCACTGTCGGATGAAGACCTAAATTTTCTCTACTACCGACCATCCACTAAGGCTAATACCAAGGAGAAGTCAACACCTACGGATTATCCACTGGAGTACTGTGTCTCTTAATCTTTGAAAGGAAGAGAGGGGGGACTTCTTTTACATCTTCTTCTTCTTTCAGATGGGAGGGGGATGGTTTCAGAGGCCAGCTTTGTTGATACTATCTCATCTGGAAGTCTACCTAGGGGACTACTTATTCAAAGATCAGGTGGGACCTACGGTCAGGAGGGTGCCTTAAAACCTGTGTGGAGGTTGATAATCCAATCCTAAAGATAATACCAACTTCAAGCATAAGCTGCTTATTTAAAAAGGCATAACTTTTCCAAAGTCAGGCTAAGTCTTTAGGGAATTTTCCAATTTGGCGATAGTTTCCAACAAGTACTTTCATTAGGAGTAAGATTGGTGGGTACCACTGACGGCCGAAGCGGCCATACTTGAGGGGAAGTCATGCTGAAAGTCTTGATATTGGTCCTTAGTTTCTGGTCCTCCCACAAACCATGAATCAGGAATAAAAAACCCGCCAGTTGGGAAAAACATCCTGTTCACCTTGTTTGTTTTTTATAAAAATTTAAACAGATCTTTGACTATCTGTAAGAGCTACTAGAACCTACTTGACTATCAAGAATAGGTGACTTCAATACTAAAAACAATTGAAGTATCTTGTGACCTTTGCCATGGTTGGATAGACTCTTTCTTTTTTTGATTTTATAGGAAGATGCAGTTTCAACAAATAAGCCTAAGTATATACAGTCCTTAAAGTGCTAATACTGGATTAATTTGATGACCACAGTGAGAGCAACACCTATCTGCAAGGGTGGTGATACGAAAAGGAACACATGAAACATGTGTATATCTTGTTTATATTTTGTTACTGATGACGTTATCCAACTCCAAATCTCTAGCCAATTAAATTCCCGCAGATCTGGTGTAATCAAAAATTTAGGGTCAGAGGGGGGTAGGCAAAATTCTCCAAAAAAACTGAAAATTTATTTGCACCTTCAGGAAGCTTGGGGTCTAGTGAATTTCCTAAAGGACAAGACCACTGCACATGGCATAACCTTTGGCGAATACTCTTCCTGTAAACCTGCCTGCCCTATTATAGAGTCTTGGAGGGGAGTCTTCAACCAAAAGTTTTCTTTCTAAGTATTCTTTCTTGCCGTTAGGAATTCAGGTTCTACCTCATTCACTTTTGACTTGAAACCGACACTCAAGTCAACCAGAGGAGCGAAGAAAAGATAAAACTGAGTGGGTGATGCTTTGTAGTGTGTTTACAAAGTGTGTTTACAAAGTGTGTTTAATAATAATATAGCAACTTTTATTAGTACAGAAGTATAAAACTTCTGACGAGCATTGCTTTAGAATTAGTGGTAAAAATGATCAGCGGAAAGAGTGTATTGGAAAGAATATCTTCTTATATGTAGTGTCACCTGATATTAATAAAACTTTTGTTCAGAGTTTGATTCTTTCCTGTCTGTATTTGATTTTGGGGTCAAAGGGGGACTTAGGTTGGGTCTTGTGCCAGGTGTGTGCGTCACTGATTGTTTCTTCTTTTCCTTGCTGTAACTAGCAGTCTGTCAGTCATTCTTTGTTTCTGATGGTTCTTCGTTCATGTCCATGTCGATGTCGGAGTCATCTACTCTTGCCGAGTATGGTTCCAAGAGGTTCTCTTTGGTAGTTATTTGTTCTTGAAGTGCTGATACCTGGAATTGTTCTTGTTCGACTTGTTTATTACATGAGCTGGAGCTATTGTTATTACTATCACTGTTGTTTGTTAATGGTGTGTGCAATGTTGTCTGTGTAGTTTTGCTCAAAAGCAAGAGTAATCTTGAGGAAGGAGGGATGTTTTTTATTTTTGTTTTTGTTTTGGGATATGGTTATGTGTTTCTTTTCTGGTGGCTGTTCTTTGTTTCTTCTGATGAGGGTGGCCTTTCCCTTGGATATCTTATCTATATTGTAATTTGACCTACTGGTTATATATTGTTGTCTCTTAGGTCTCTCTATGGTTAGTTTCTCTTTGACATTTTGTAGTCTGGGTTTGCTATGCCACAGGTGAATGGAAAAGAGTTGTTCATTTTTTGTTTAAATAAAAAATTTTTTTTTTAATAGATGGCTTATGCCTTGTTTATTAGATGTTTTATGATAAGTATGTACAAATTTATCTTATACAAATTTATCACTCTATCGACCTAAGTAAACTCATTAAGGAAATCTTCCTACCATGTGGCTTATTGCCAAGTACTGGTATATACTTGACTAATTTGCCAAGGCTCTACCTGTCCCATAAAAATTTTGTTGAAAATGAATAGATTGCGTTCCATCTAATCCAGTGATGGCTAGTATGTGCCATGATTGCATTGATACCTGGAGTGCATGATTTGTGTGTATTCTTTTTTGTAGTTATAGGATGCCATTGTCTCTTGTCTTTTGCTGTAATGTTGTGCTCTTTTTCCCATTGTGAAAAGTTATCACATCTTTGGTTCCATTTTTCTTGTTGTACCTTGAGGAATCTGTTGATGATACTTTGGATAGTTTTTCTGTGGTGCTCTGCTGGTATATATTTTTTTATAGTCTTTATTAAGTCCATTGTGAGGGCTTCTCTTGCTATATAGTTCTTGATTTCATTTGTTCAGAGTTTTACTTGTTTATTGAGGTTTTTGTTGAGGTTGTGTTTTGTGGGTATGTTTAATCTACTGCTGACTTCTTCATTGATTATTTGTTGTAATTCTTTGTAGATATCAGCTCCGTTCCCCCTGTATATCATGCAGTGTGTGTTGGTTTCTATTTGTTGGCAGTAAAGGCATTGATTATCCATATAGGTGTTTGCCGCTCTTCTGTTTAGTTTGTTCTTAGTAGGTAATTCTAGGTTCCAGAGTCTATATCTGAAGGATCTACTATTGTGGTCCTCTCGATTAGTAGGTCCTGTTGTGAGTTTTGATGGTGGTCTGTTGGTAAGTGAGACCTCCCATGCAATGTCATTTAGTGTGGAGGTACTATCAGTTGTTGTGAAGTTGCGCTCAAGACTTCTCCAATTGAGAATGTGTTTTGTACTAATTAAGTTTTTTATGAATGTTGAGATTGTATTGTCTAGTGTGTATCCATTCCATTCTTGTGTCCAATTTACTGTGTTGCTTCTGATTGGTATGCATTCAATCTCGGCTGCCTTTCCTGATAGAGTTGTCTCTTTTGCTAGGAAGTCTGCTCTGTCATTGTGTTTATCGTTGCTGTGAGCTTTAATTTTTTTCCAGATGACAGAGAGCTTTTGACTTTCTATGATGTGAGTTATAGTGTTGATTAGATTGTTGTTTTTGAGTATTCTCAAGTTGGCTGGATTTGTTTGTGCCTTATTTATTGCTTCTAGGGCTACTTGGCTATCACTACAAATAGTAATAGTACAGTTGGCAGGTGCTGTTATGAGGAAGGTGAGTATTGTGGCGAGTTCTGCTCTTGTTGAGGATGGAAACTTGTTTATTTTTCCTTGGAAACTGATGTCTGGCCTTTGAGTAATGTACCAGCCAAATCCCATTTTTTGGTTTGAGTCTAGAGATCCATCTGTGAAGACTGAGATTTCATGAAGTTTTCCTATTTTGTGTCGTATTGTTGCCAGTT
>CAJVPT010004172.1:0-13926 GCA_910592055.1 Acaulospora colombiana
GAGAGACAAATAGAGGAGTAATTGGCTTCCTTAAGGACTCGATCCATTTTTCTAGTCATATCAGTTGTTACTCCAAGTCTTTTGAGTTTGCTAGTAATTCCTTGATTTCATTCTCATTTGATAATAATGCTACAGCATTTATTCCAGACTTCTTTCTTGAAGGTCTTCCTTATTTTTTTACAAAATTTACCAATAGCCTCTTGTATTGTTATTGCTGAAATCTTGAGAGCTTTGAGATACTTTTTCAGGATTTTAGTCTTGTCTCTATATATAAAACCACAGACTATATTATATAAGCTTTCATCCTGTTGTTTAATGTCCTGAATCCATTTCCCTGTTACTCTTTTAACTTCTGTCTGGCTCTCATCAGATAGATCTTTTGTTTTCTGATATACTGAAAGATATTACTTTGAGATTTGTTCCATATAATTGATCTTTCACTTTGAGTCTTGTAATATTCAAAAAGATGTTTCAGAGTTTTCTCTTGTAAATTGCACATTGAGCAAATTGTGCTTGAATATAAGTCTAATTTTTTTTTCTGCATTACTTGAAGGGTAGTAAGCTCATTATGGGTTAGGTTTACTAGAAAACTCTTGTTCTTGTTGATACTAAAGGAGATGTAAAAGGTATTGTATAGATTGAATTGTCTCCAGAAAATTTGCCAGTCAATTTCTTTACTAGGGTGTATTCATCAATCTTGGATACATTTTTGCTCCATCTAAGTTAGTCCTATTTTCTTAGTATTTCATTTTTTAAGAAAATCTCTAATACTGATATCAATAGTATGTTCTTTCCAGTCTACTATTGTGAAAACTTGATTCAAATCAAGTGTTTGTTGCCAAGTCAAAGGATTTTCTCTTCTGGCCTGCTTTGCTAACCTATTTACTATATTGTTGAACTTATTGTTTTGATGGGTCTTGATCTTTTCAAGTATGAGGCAAAGGTTTTTCTTTTGTACTAGGTTCTTGATTCAGTTTCATAGCGGCCAGTTGATTATTTTGGTCCATTTCCTTATGAAAATAAACTTTTGTGACTGAATTGTCCTTCATATCTTAATGGCTGCACTACAATCTGTATATATAATTGCTTCTCTATTTTTAGATATTGTAAAGATTGTAGTAAGTATGGTTAGGATTTCTGTTCTTGTAGCTAATAGCCATGATGTTGCCCCTACTAAGAATTGATTAATTATTTTATTGTTCTTAATTTGAATCAATGCAAGACCCATTTCAAGTTCATCCTCGCTTTTTGTACATTACTTGTAAGATCCATCAGTAAAGAAAGTGAATTGCTTTGTATTGCTTTTATAGTTGTGTCTAAAACTCTTTATTAGATCTGTTATATGCCCCTCTAATTGTATGGCCTGTTTAATCAGTTCGACTTTCCAATTTTCTATTTATATCTCAATTTCTACTGGCTCCAATAGATATGTAATACTTAATTCATTTATTGATACCGTGGGTTGCCAGTCTGTAGGATTTCCTGAAAGTGTAAGTAGATTCTTTTTTCTAAAACTTTCTTGTCTATTTAGTTGCAATAATAACCAGGTTTGAGATATATGTGAAATTATTGATTGTTTGGATGTATAAGGATAACAGATAGTACTATTTGTGATAGGATTATAGATGAGCTTATATGGTATAAAAAGTATTCCTATGTTTTGAATTTTGACTTTTTCTATAGTAGTTCCTATTGTTTCAGTCAAAACTTGTCCATTTTAGGAGCCACTTTTACCATTTAAAGTTTATGTTCAATTTATTTTAGAGTTCAGTAAGATTGTTTTAGCAAGTCTTATTGTTATATTACCTTTGCTCTAATTTGTGTATACCAGCTTGGGATAGGACCTTTACAAGTACTGGCAAAAATCTGAACTGCTCTCCATTCCCTTATTGTTAGTGTGGTCATATTAATTAGTTGATTCAAAAATATTATTTTGTTTCTTTTTAGTGAAGGGATAGCTTTTATATATTCTTTCTCATCATTTATGATCATCTTGATAGACATGATGCCTTCTTGAGTATCAAAGATCTTTTTTCATCTCCAACTGTTATATGTAATCTGTAGCTTTTTTGCTATGGCCAAAGTTGCAGTAGCAAGATTACTTTTCTCAATTGTCTTGACTTCTATTGGATCCTCAAGTATATTTTTGAACTTCCAATATTTGAGTTGGCTTTGTTTAAGTCGAATAACTATTGCAATTCCTGGAGCCTCACTGTTATTTAGTTGACAGAACAGTATTGTTATATGACTTTCTAGTTGGATTTCCTATACATTTTTGAGCCCATATATTTGTTTGTTGTGTATACAACTATTTGGCATTGTTCTACAAATTAAGGCTTTGTTTTTGAAAGATTTTCTATATATAGCTGTTAGATCATTGCAAACTTTTTCATTCAAGTATGTGTGTTGCATTCTGTACTCTATACGAGGGATTAGAACTCTATTGATAATATACCTGGCATGTTTTTTGGTTAGGCTTTTGTTGCTAATTGCTTTGGTTACTGTTCTGATCTCTGTCTTGAGTAGATTAATAGTTTTCCAGTTGTTATGTCTTTTTTCTAACCAAATACCCAAGAATCTTGCTTGATCATATTTATCTAGTTCCTTGAATATTAATTTGTCTGTTCCTATATAAACTGTACCTGGGTTTGTACTGTTCTGGTTGAAGTTCAAGAGGATAGATTTTTCATTGTTGATTTATGAATCATTTGTCTGGTAAAATTGTTTGGCATCTTCTAAGATATGTTCCATATTAGTTTTGGATTTGGCAATTCAGGTAGTATCATCTATGTATGCACTGCTTGTCTTAAAGAAAGTTTTTCTTTGAGGTGTGGCTTTTGAAAATTCTTCTTCTATCTGTATCCATAGTTTGGATTTTCTTGAATTTTGCATAATAATGGGTTATAAAAAATTCTTCAAAGTAAAGGTGAAATTGTTTCCCCTTGGTCTATTCCATCACCAGCTATAATTGGATCTGAAAGCTCTATTGAAAAAATTGTTTTACATTTCTTATTTTTAAAGAGATCTATGATTAATTGTCTACTAATAGCTGAAATACAGATTCTGTTCATAGATCTTTCCAACATTTTGAGGCTAATTGTATCATATACTTTGGCTATGTCCTGAAAAAGAATCCATAGTTTCTTTTTCTTTTTTCTGGCTTCTTTACAAATACTGTTTAGAAGTTGGATAGGTTCAGTCATACTTTCTCCTTGTAAGCCAGCGAAATTAGATCTACATAGAATTTTATGCTTTTTACATATATTGACAAGTCTATTGATCAATATTTTAGTGAAGTATTTTCTTGCTGTCTCTAGCAATATTATAGATCTTATATTACTTAGACTATAGTTCCATGGTTTTGGCTTAGATATTGAATAGATATTACTTTCTTTCCATTTTCTTGGTATACTGCCTACCTTAATTATCTAATCATATAGTTGTTTGGGAACCTTTTTTCCTTGAAGGCCCATATTTTTGAGTATTTTATAACTGATATGTAATGGACCAAATGCTTTCTTTTTAGGAAGGTTTCTTAGTGTTGTCTTGATCTTTTCCATTGTGATTTCTTCCTATAAAAAAGAATACCATGCTGGATTTATCCAATCTTTTGGTTGATATTCTCTTTTCCATTCAAGACTAAGGCTCTCATAATTAGTATTTCATTGCTTGAAAGCTTTTCAGTAATAGTCTTCAACTACTTGTTTGATTGTTTATAGATTTGTAACTATATAATCTTCTCCATCTTAGTTTTTGATCTTAACTCGATCTAAGGTTATCTTGAATCTTTTTCAGTTCAACAGAAAGTTAGCATTTATTTTTGATTGCTTTTAAGATCTTCACATCTGGTTTCAAGTGCTTTGTTGATCTGGCTTTTGATATATAAACTTTCTTTCTTTTTACAGGCTATTTTTAATGTATGTTCTATGTTGAAGATAATTTTGAGCTATACTTGGACTTTTTCTAAGGACTGAGGAACTGTAAGATCCCAATCCTCTGATTCCTTGTATAGGAAGTAGAGTTTATTGATTGCTTGTATAAGTTTATCTCTAGTGTTTGCATCCCAATTGTAATAAGTCTTTTTTAGCAGATAGTAAACTCTGTTGGCCTCTCTATAAGCTTTGTATTCTTGTTTATTTACTGACAAATCAAATCTTTTCTTTTTTGATATTAAATATATTCTTTTCTTTTTAAGAGTTTTATATACACCTTTAACAAGAATATTTTCAAGTTCCTACTATGCTTGATCCAGCCTTGTTCGAGCCCATGTTGAGTTTTCAGTGTATGAATATAATTAGTCATATTTTATTATTTTGGTTTCAGTCCATTGTTTAAATTTTTTCCATTGTATTGATGTTGAGTTGATAGAATCAGGGATCTTTTTGCCTTGTGTTCTTTTCTGATTTGAATACTGTTTATCTTTTAACAAGTTGTCATTTGTTAACCTGATTAGAAGAAAAGTATGATTGCTATTTATAACTGACTCTATTGGAATGGTTTTAAAATTATTTAGATTCTCTTAACTAATGTCAATTGTAAATCAGATATAATCAATTTTGCTATAAGCATGATTGTTAGACCATGTTTATATACTCTTGTTTGTTTCCATATATTGTGGATATCAGTAAAGTCTCAATCTTCTAAAAAGTTAAAGATACCAATTGCAGCTTTTTTGTATTGTATTGTCTTCTTTTCTAATGGGGGGTTGATCTGTTATTTGATTTACTATTGCATTAAAATCTCTCATAATGATAATCTTGAATTTCTATCATTATTTGGTTAGGATTCTTTTTTGCAGTATTTGTTAAAGTCAACTACTTTCTGTCTTTTCAAATGACAAGTAGATTTGGTATATACATAGTTTACATTTCTTTAAGAGGAAGTTTGTGCCTATGATATAGCCTTCTATTTTTTCAATCAATTCCAGTTTCTTTTTATAGGTCTTGTTTATAAGAAGACCCATACCTGATTCTCTGTGTTTGATATCATTACAACTGTAGAAGAATTTATGTGTCTTTTGAAACTTGAAGGCATGTTCTACTGCTTTACTCCTTAGTTTTGTTTTATTGATATTCATGATTCCTATATCTAGTTCTTGTATCTTGTCATATAAATACTGTTGGTCCAGTATTGTATTTATTTCTCTTATATTGTATGTCCCTATAATTATGGTTTCTTCTATAGTGAATTGCAATGTGTTATTCTGATATATTGTTTGTTCTTATTAATAGTATTTGTTTTGATTGACTTAATGAAATTGTCTAGGTGTTATATAGTGATAGGGAGATTGTTTAAAAAGAATGTATTTGTTATTATATTATTGTTTTTAAAATTGTTTTTGGTTCATGAAGTATTAGATTTTTCTTGTGGGTCTTGTTCTTCACTGGTGTTTCTTATTTGGACTGGTGCAACTTTTAGGAGTGATTAGCTTTTTCCCATCTTATAGATCTAGAATAGGGTTGGGTCTCTTTTTCAATGTGATTTATTCTACTGTTTAGTTTGTTTAGGCTATATAGAATTTATTACAATGGATTTTGTTATGCTTCAGATTAGTAGTCACATTGTTGGTGATTCTAGAACTATATATTCTATATCTTCTCTACTATGTATTAATTGGTTCTTTATTGCTTCCTGTTACTAATTGTTAGTTGTGTTTTAGTTTTGGCTTTCTTGTATTTGTTCTATAGAATCTTGATCTTATTTTTTCAAACTCTATATCAGAGTTTTCTGTGTCATATCTAGGATCAGTTTCTTCTATAGGGGTTTCTTTCCATATAGACTTTCTATTGAATCTAATGTCTGTTCTACCCAAGTGATTGTTATATTGATTTGTATTGGATTTATCTGTTTCTTTAATGTGAATACTACTAATTCTATATTTTGCTTTTCTATATCTCTCTTGTGATGAGATCTTTGCTTCTTCTATAGTTTCATTCTATTGTTATATATCTATCTTGAAATATTCCTTAGCACTTCATGTAAGTTTGTGTTCATATAGAAAGATATGCTATTTGGGTGTTTTATTAAGATCTTTTACTATTGCAAAACATATAACTGCGTATCCTCTTCTTTTGAATGTATATAAGTTTCTGGGTATAAATCAGGCTTTTGATTTGATTTGTTTTAAGACACGTACTAATAAGCTTGTGAAGGTGTTGTGTGTTTCATATAGCCTTAAGGACTGGCTATTGCATTTTTTATTAATTTTATCTATTTCTTGATTAGTGGGTTCATGTTAAGCGAAAATAGCCCTGATCACTTTTGTTTTAATGAGAATTATTTATAGATCTTTTAGCTTATTGTTTTGTTTATGAGAAGTGATTTGTGCCTTGATTCTTTGTTGTAATCTTGAGTAATTGTATATATGGATATTGATGAGTTTTCTATATATCTGTAAAACTGCCTTAACTTTTTGTCATGTATAGCTATGATTTATATCAATTAGGGTAACAAATAGATCTTTGTTCACTTCTTCTGTTTTTTTCCTGAAAATCTTTTTACCAGGTGGAAATTCTAACTCTTTTCATTTCTCTATACTTATGGGTATTATTGTGAAGTTCTTGACCTCATTTTTGTTGACTTTCTCTAAACAATTCAGAGCATTTTCTTTTTCTTTGAAAGTAAAGGTTGTTCAAGTATTATTATTAAGAAATTCTTTTATGTATAGTTGAAGTTTTCTTTGGTAAGCTGAGAGTATTTTGGAGGTATGCCATTCTTTCTTTTTACTTTCTCCTGGTATTCTGAATATTAAGGTTTTCAATTTATATGCTCTATTTTTGATAATGTAAAATGGATTAATACTAGTTAATTTTAATCTATTTCTAGTATTGTAGAATTGTAGCTCTATAATATTATCTCCTTTGACTTCTTATTAAATTTGCTCTATTTCTAATTGATTCTCAATATTTTTATCACCCATTTCTATTTTGACATTGTTAAGAACTTCTATTATGTATGATTGAATTTTTATAACTGTTTCTTCATTTGGTAGTTTTGTCGAACTTGAATATGGGTTGTTTGTAACTATGTTTTTTTACTTTGTTTATTGCTACCAATGTGTTTTTTCTTCTTGTTCTATCAGTTCCATATACTTGTCTTCCAAGAAGGGGGCCATCAAATCATTATCTTTTTTTTGTCCTTAAGCCTATAAGTATAGAATATATTGTCTTAGGATTGTAGCTTTAGTAAAAGTAGTATAATCAATATTGAGAATTTTAGCTATAATACTATCTAGAATTGAGCATCTTGTAGGACTAGGGGCTGGGTTGGGATTGTCTTCTTGTATAGAGATTGTATTGAGGATTGTTTGTTGCCCATAATTTTTTTTCTTGATCATATCTATTAGATAAGTTGATCAGGATTTTTAGAATATGAATTTCACATTTTTTTGTGATCTGTAATAATCTTTATATTATTGACATTGTTGTACTTGTCACATGTCACAGATTAATAGGTTTAACTTGTGTTTTGTTGTTTCTAACATATGATGAAGGTTTATTTATTCCTTGATATTAATTTGATGATATAAAAAAACTTTAAAGTTATTGTGTTATAAATTTAGATTCTATTTCATGTATTTATAGTAATAATAGTATTGTTATTATTAATCAGTTTGTTATAAATATATGTGAATATAAGTGTTATTGATCTGTTTACTGTAAATATGTAGATAATCTGTAAATCTTATTTATATAGATATGTGAAAATATAAATGTTATTGATCTGTTATATAAATACTTAGATGATCTATAAACATTGTTTATATAGACATAGCTTTTTAATCTTGTTTTCCTGAGGAAATATATGTATATATGTTTACATGATGTTGTGTTTATTGAAATTTGTTTGTTGTGATGTATGTGCTTTTTTACTGTATAATCCATGAAGCTTGGATGTCCTTCTAAATTTTATGGATATTTGAGTATAGACTAATTTATCGATTTAAATTATTGCTTGTAAGGTCCCTCTTGGTGTCTAGAAAGGTATTAACCTGCACTAGTCTGGCTGAAAGCTTTGTGAGATTGATGTTGAGCTTCCAAGAGCTTACTATGATTCAGTTTTTATCTTTGTTTGTTCTTCCTAAAAAAGAAAAATTTTGTGTAGAAAGGTTAAAAGTCTTTAGATACTTACCTATTCCTGTACTGTGACTAGTTGGTTTTATAGTTTTTCTATAGTGTTTCTTGTAAATTAATGGCCTTTGATGTTGATTTTCTCTTGTTTTTTTTTGAGCTGGCTTTTCTTTTTTAAAAAATTACTAAAAAAGAAAATTTTCTGAAAAAATAGAGATCAACGGAAAGAGTTTTTTTCCTTTAAATAAAAAATTTAATATAAATAATATAAAACTTATATAAATAGTCTTAAGTAATCTTGTTCTTTAACTTTTAAAAATATATATTTAAATTTTTATATTATTTAGATAATTTTTTATTAAGTTATGAATAAATAAAAAATTCCAAAAAGTTTTATTACACACTGTATATTGTATAATATAAAATAATTAATATCTATTTATTATAAAAATTCTTAATAAATTATATCTAAATATCAGTTATAATATTAAAAAAAAAAGAAAAAAATTTTTTGAATATTTTATTAATAAAAAAAAAAATTTTTTTTTGAATATTTTATTAATAAAAAATTAAGATCTAGTTATATTACTAAAAAATTATATAAAAAGATTTCAATTTAAACAATTAATATAATTTATTAATCTCTATTATATTAATAAAATTTATTATTTTATTTTGAAATTATAATTATATTTAAATACTTTTTAATTTAAAACTATATCAATAAATTTTAGAATCTAATTATTTTAGTCAAATAAAATTATTTATAATATTATATATAATAATAATAAAATTAGAAAACTCTTTCTCACTTCCCCCTACTTTGTGAAAATTTCCTTTTTAGAAAGTTTTCTTTTTTTTTTTCCCTTTTTTACTCTATACGAGACTACCAACTATGTAGTGAACAAAGTCTGAGTTGTACTGACACCATATGAGACTCTGTTATCGACTTGTTGATATATAGAAAATATTACATCTAGGGAAGTACAAGTGGACCTGAACTCTGCACATGGCAAACGTTTGAAACAAGAGAACTGTCCTTTGAAAGTGGGACGCTCCTGAAGCGAAACTTTGTGTATGCCTGAATTATTTTTATTTTTTTTTTTTTAACACGTTAGCTCATTCCTGTGCCAGCTTCAAAACCTTTATTAATTATTAAGATAGATCCTAGGAATAACTGGGATGAGTAATTACCTGTACTGTCTAAAGATTTACAGATCAACGAATAGTACAAGGGGCATCTATTTACATCTCACCTAACCAGAATAGGAGAACTATGTGACCATCTAGTGTAGGATTTTTCTTAATTCTTAACAAAGTCAGAAATACTGAGAGGTGTTTAACCTACCAATTTAATGGGGTACTAACCAGTTTTTAAACTATGTTTGTATAATCTTATCCAAACGAAATGACACTCCCTAGAACCGTAGTCCACCGGACGATCTATTGCTATCCCTGTAAAGGGAGGCTAATGTGTCAAGAACTTACCTAAGATGCCTAGTACCACCGGTGTCAGGGGTCTCTTATACAAAATCTTTATGACTCCTGTTAGCACGTACATTTTTATGGGAAGCCTGTCTTGTTTTTTGTTATCACCTGTCTTCTTGTAGCAACTCATCTTTGCCTCTTTTGGAGAACCTGTCTTGTATTTTCTTAAACACCAGAATGCCTTACTACCCAACTTTGCCACTCAGATAGGAGATCAGTCTTGATCAAGAATATCATATCACTTAGCCTTGCCTTGTTTGGAACCTGTTTTGATAGTCAGCTTGTGTACTGGGCTAATTTTCTGTCTTGTTATGGGCATGATAAGTGGTCGATTTCTTGTTATGGCCATGCTGGGATACCGGATCGTCACTATGGAGTAAATGAGATCTTTGTGCCACCAATGGCTGAATTTCACTTGGCCCTTGTGTGGTATTGAACTCTGGATCTTGTGATTGTGACCTGGGAGTACTACCACTATGCTATAGGCCCATAGGTCTGTGTATACCTGAGTTATTATAGACAAGAATACTTTTATTTCTCTTATTTTTTTCCCCAACTTCTTAATCTCTCCTACCTGTTCATTCTTTTTCTGTTTACTTTTATTCCTTTATTTTATACCTCTCCTGCTGATGAATAGCTTTTTTCTTTTCCAAGGTTTTCTTTCTAGACTTCTCATTTCTTTTTTTATCAAACCATACTATCAACTTCATAGTTTATCAAGACTTTTCTCTGGTCAAGACAGTAGGCTTAATATATAAAAAAGATCAAAACAAGATTTCTTATGATTGAAAGATGAATCTGTGGCAAGGGAGGCTACATTTTCAAAATTCTAGACATACCTTTCTATAATTACTAGCTACTTTACAAAGCCGTATAAATGGAGAAGAGGTAGTAATAGCGGGAATTTCATTTGGCAGCATCAAAAGTATAAGGTTTTACTTACTGAGGATCTAGATTGCCATTACGTTGGTTAGAAGTAGATAGCTAGATGAGAGCTTTTGCTTTGAATACTTGATAACACTACCACCACTTAACTCAAGAGAACTGATAATGGGACATTCTCTTGTTTTAACTTTCTCCCAAGATCCTATCAAAAAACCATGATCAGCTTACCCCCTTCAAAAGATTGGCACAGGATGATCATGTCTTACTAGGTTCATAGCCCCTAGTAAGGAAAGACCCATGGCCTATATTCTAATTTGAACTGGTTCCCAGGCCCAGTACAACAAAAAACCTGATTTTCTTAATCAAACTGTCATACATATTACCATATTATCCCAGCAAGCACCTTTACTGATCAATAGTAAACTAGTAGCTAGATATTATTTATCTTTTTCCTCTTTCTCCATATGAGTTTTCCAAGTTTGTAAGGGTCTACCCATACAGATAACTATAATTATTTATGTAATAATTACTAGTGTTGATTAATAACTTAATTGTTAAATAAAGTCATGCACTTAATACTATTTACAAAAATAATAATAATAATAATAATAATAATAAAATTAAACTTATTTATAAACTCTTTCTACTGATTTTCTAATCCTATACAAAAAAATATTTGCAAGTTTTTATATTTCTTTGTTAATAAAATCTTAATATTTTTTTAAAACAATTTGAAGTATAACTATAAAAGTTATTTTTATTTTATTTATTAATTTTTCATTCAAAAACTTGATTTTAAGTAATCAAAAGTAATCAAGTAATACCTTTTACATCAATAGTAAAAAAGTTTTCAAAAAAAAAAAAACTAATTATAAAACAAATGAAAGCCTTTCTAATTTTCAAAGTGAAAGGTTTATAGAAATTTTTTGATAATAAAAAAGACTTGTTTTCTCTTTTTTTAACTATTTAGATCCTCTTAGAACTTTAACTTTTATGGTTTTCTAAAAAATTTGACTTATCTCAATTTGATTCTAAACTTTGAATAGTATAAATAAACCCTTATTAAAAATGATTATTTAATAGAAAATATATTAATTTTTAAAATATAAATAAGTTTTTATTGATTATACTTATATATTTTAATGAAATTATAAGTAATTAAAAAAATGTTTTGAAAATATTTGTCTTTAAAAACTCAAGTTCTCTAATAAAAATATTTATAATATCAAAATATTAAAAGAAAAATAATAGAATTACACATTTCTATCTCTTATCTAAGATTCTTGAATAGTGATAAGACTTTAATAAACAAAAGCTAAAGTTTAAATATTTTCTTGAGATATTTTAATCTAATACTTGCTTAATTAAAGGATCAATTGAATTGATTTATTCAACATTACAGATGGTAACAAAAAAGATTTTTTTTTGAGATTCAAGTGAAGTAAAAAAATTATTCTAACTAATTAGATTTTTTATTAAAAGAGATTATTTTTATTATTAGACTTTTTTTATAGATCTTGAATTGTTTTCTTTTTCTATCTAATAATCTTCTTTTTTATTTAATCTTTGTAATTTATAAATCAACAGTAATAAACTATTAATAATTCTTATAGATAATAATAGATCGAATCTAACTAGAAAAGTATAATATTGTCTCTTAAATAGGATTTAGAGTAATTTTGTAATGTTAGCTATATTATAAAGTCTATTGATTTTTTTTTAAACCCTCTGTCAGGCTAGTTATATGTACTTTACTAAACAATTGTAGACTATATACTATATATAGTATAAATCACTAAAGCTAAAACTTTAACTAGCTCACTCATCTCAGTAATTACTCTAAGTGCAACTTTGGAAGTAATTTTTCACTCCATTAAAAGTTCAGGTGAAGATCCTTCCAGCTTTTAATATCATCACCTGCAGGTCACTACTGCAGATCATTCTTTGCAGTTCTGATAAAACTCAAAACCCAACCATTTTATTCCAAATCTAACCCCTTTTGATAAGATATCTGTGAAACCTTGATCTTCTAATCTTCCTTCTTCTATTAATGGAGCTCCTCTTCTTTCTGACAATGCAGTTTTAGGTTTTGAACCGGGAAGGCTTAAAGGTCTTTTCATCTTATTATTTTTTTGGATCCCCTGTGTTCTTTCCCATTCTATAATTTTTTCATATCTTGCATTTCAAACCTTCTTATAGAATCAGTTGCATACTGTACTCTATATCTTTTTTATTCATTTTTTTGCTTCTTTTCCAATTCTTTTTGCCATGGTATCTAAGATCTGCCATCTTGAAAACAAGTTTGCTTTTTATCAATTCTATAAAGAAGCTCAACATATCTTGGCTAGTTGTTGAAGCTTGTTCTACCAGCCTGGATATCCACTTATCTATTTTTCCCAATTCTTTCCTATCCTCTATTATTAGTCTCGCATTCTTCTTAACCACTTTCTTTTTCCTTTCTTGTAGGAGTTCTCTAAAGTTCTTTAGAACCTCTTCGAGACCTTTATTCCATGCTTCTTGCATCTGTTCCTTGTAAGTTGAACATTCTAGCAGATGATCGATTGTTTCTTCTTTATGGAGACCACATACAATATATTTCACTTGCTTATATAGATCTGGCCTTCTTATTGCCAGCTTACTCAGGGTTGGCAGCTCATTGCTCATTAATTTAATAAGAAAACTCTTTCTTTGTAAGTCTTTGAAAGATATGTTCCATGTATGCTCATTCATTCTTTTCTATGTTAGATCCCAAGAGTATTCTTGTTGTTTTTTGATCTGATGACTCCTTTCTTTTCAGTTCTATTCTATGCTATCTAATGATATACCGTGGTCTTATTATTTATCTTTTTGATAAATTGTTTTATGGGATCATCTAATATTTTGTCTTTTCACTTAATTTCTGTGGGGATTTTGTAAGAAGTGAGGTCCTTCCATTCTATTGTGGACAAGTCAAGGGCTCCTTTGGCTAAAGCATCTGCTTTATTGTTATAAGGATCATTGGAATGTGTCTTAATCTTGGTAAGCTTTAGATCTAAGTTTTTCTTTTTGATCAGCTCTACTATTAGGACCCATAATGACCAGTTTTTATCTTTTAGCCATCTTTTATGTATTTTTTTTGGGTCATCTTTCTTAACTGATATCTATTTAGAGATGCAAGCTTGACTATCTATGAAGATTTCAATTGTGCTATCTATTGGAACTACTAGGAGTATTGTGATTATTGCTGTTATTTTCACTCTTGTTGATAAGAGCCAATTATCTACTCCCATTTGAAATCTACTTTCCTTTTCTGCTTCACTAATTTGGATCCATGCTACTCCCATTTTCATTGTATCACTTCCATGATCGATAAATGAGCTATCTGAATAGAAGGTCAGCTTTTGATTGGATCCTTGATTATACTGAAATATCTCTAATAAGTGATCTTGATATACTTCCTCTTTAACACTTGTTTTGATGATTGTTTCTTTCCAATTTTCTATAT
>CAJVPT010004173.1:0-13925 GCA_910592055.1 Acaulospora colombiana
ATAGAATACTTTCTGTTTTCTTTTGTAATCCCTACAATATGTATTGTAAATTACTTTATCAAAGCTAATAAACAAGGCTGAGTCAGCGAAAAAAAAAAAAAAAAATCTAAGATTGAATTAATTATTTTTTATTAATTGTTTTTAAGATTGTCACATCTCTGTTCTAAAACTCTTTCGATTTTTTTATGACTTCTTGCTTTCTTCATTTTAGTAAACTATTTTGAGTATTCTAATTATATTCTAAATTTCTCTTTGAATTTCTAATTGAGACATATTTTCTATATATTTTATAAATATGGATTTTTAATTTGAAACCTTGAGTAGCATTTTTTGTTATGTTTTTATATAGCTATATTAATAAACTATATATCTTTATATACTTTGTTATCTTTACTTTTTTTAATAATATATTAAGTTTAATAGCTCTTCTATATTTAATAAATTCAGGTCTTAATTATTACTTTTTGTTTTAATTTGATCATATCTTTTTGATTATTTATTTAAAGAAGGTTGCTAAGATCATTTAATTTTTAAAGATTTTTTATATTTGATTTATCTATTGTTTTTTTTTGATACTTTGTTTAATTAATTTTCTAATATTAGCATTATTTTTGCTCTTGAATTTATGATCTATACTTTTTTAATAATTTTTCTATTTTTTTTCTGTAGATTCTTTAACATCTATTATTTTAATAATCTTATTGAATTGGTTGAGATCCTACTTCTTGAAAAGAGATTTTTATCTTACTATGTTACTGTTAACATTATGTTATTATTTCTTATTGTATTTGATATGTCTTGATTTTCAAAAAAAATTATCAAAAATTGTATTATACTATGAAATATTTACAGTATAAATAATCGATTTTGCTCTTACTTATGGCATTTTGTCTAGTAGGTGATTTGTTTTTTTCTTTTCAGATTACCTGTATATAAATAAAATCTCTATTTTCAAGAAAAGTAAAAAATAGAATTTTTGGTTTTCATAATAGCTTAAATGTTACTTTGAATATTAATATTCTATCTTCTATAAAGTTATATACTATATTAAAACCTCTTATTATTATCATTATGAATCCTTTTTTTAAAATATATTTTACTCACTCTAATATAGAATATTATATAATACAACCATTTATTAATAACAACTACCAATTTTAGAAATTGATAATTATATATTGCATAATATAAATTATCTGATTATTACTATATAAACACTTATTTATCTGTTTACTTTATTTAGACCATTTTATTTTGACAGCTTTTCACACCAAAATTATCTTATCATTATACTTTATAATACAATATATATTATATCAAATATCAATGATACTGACTCTCAAATTGATATATGTTCCAATAATAATGAGTCCTCATATATTTGAATATAAACAAAATAATATATTTGATAAAATATTTAATTTTAGTAATAAATTTTACAAGAGCAATAGTTTTTTAAAGAAGGAACATATCAAGATTCTTAGAGCCCAATCATGTAATGTATATATTAAATATGAAACCTCTTTTATAGATAAATAAATATAAAAGCTTATGCCTCTCAAACAAAAAAAAACTATTAAATTACTTGCTAGTATAGCATATTATTTCTCTTTCATTTTACATTTTTTCAATAATAGACTTAAAGCAGTATATAATTTGAGACTAGATGAATCAAATAAAGCATTTAAAGCTTGGCAATATATTGAAACAGTACTTAAGGATATATTATTTTTATTACTGGGTACTTTATTATATATAAATAAACTTAAATAATAACAAACTCTTAAGGTTATTATAAACTCACATTTATAAATTACTGATCACAAAATTTTGAAAACAAAAGATAGTAAAAATTCCATCAAAAACCAAACAAAAAGAACCTGGAGAGAGTCTCTTCAGAACTCTCAATAATATAGAAGAATACTCTATTCTTGATATAATCCTTATTGATAATAAAATATCAAAAGTCTTTATTATTTATAAACAAAATAAAACCTTTCTTGTTTATGCAACTAAACCAGCAGTTTTTATTCAAGTCCTTCTCTTATAATATTGTCCCTCCTTATAGCTAATTCCTATGTATAAATATGATAATAATAATCCAAATTAAATACTAGCAATTATTCAAGTCCTTTTTGAATCAAAACATTTCTTCAAATTTTCTACTTCTGGTTTGAAAATAACTGTTAAAATTTTTATTAACTTCATAACATCCATCTTAAATCAATTCATAGAATATCAAATAAACTTTAATTTATCCAAAAATGATAGAAAAATTGTCATCAGAAAAGTCATTAAAGAAACTATGAACTATAAACTTCATTGCTATTGGAATCAAATCTCTATTTTTACCAATGAATCCTCCAACACTTTTTCTCTCAAAAAAAGGAAAACATCTATATTTTCTCACATTTTAATTAATCAATTATATTAATTTTTAAATAATATATATCACTAGTTAAAATTGCATCATTTTGTAGTTAAATTATTATTGAATTAGATTAAATTTAATATAAAAATATTGTTCAATTCTTTTTGATTGCTGCCACATGGATGTTGATTTCGATGTGCTGACAGTTGATGCAGAGGTTGTCTTTGTATATTGTTGCTGCCCTTTTGTATAGCTTTTTTTTGATTGGCAATTCTAAGTTCCATAATCTAAGTCTAAAAGATCTAGTGTTATGATTCAGTTTGTTAGTTGCACTCATTGTTATTTGAGATGAAGGTTTGTGGATCATTGATTTCACCCATGCTATACTTTGTAGTATGTTGTTATTTGTTGAGATTAGATTATAGTCTAGCATTCTTCAGCTAAAGATGTGCCTTACTTTGATAAGGTTTCTTGTGGTTTCTAATATTGTGTTATCTAAGACTTGTCCATTTCACTCTTGGATCCATAGGCTCTGGCTATCTTTTATAGTGATAAAATTGATTTCTGAGGCTTTGCCTATAACCATATCTTTTTTATTAACTTTAATTGCAATCCAGAACAATGTTAACTGGGTTCTGTATACAGTTGATTACATATTAATATAACTATGTACTATCTATTTTATGGTAAGCAAGTAGACTATTATACATATCATATACAGAACCAACCACTTTAATATGAATAAGACATGTGATACTATCTTTATTTTTCCTAGAACATTTTTATAAAGTAATCTAGTAATCAAACTGTTGTATTATCTTTAACCTGTATCAGAGATTTTAGGTACTTCGGTATGGTGTGCGAATTCCTTCTCCCACCAATGTTTTTCAATAATGTTGACACACAATTAATGTCATATGTTTTTATACATCCTATAAGTAGAGGATTTACTCTTCTTTCCAGAAATTTCCAATTCTATTAGCTCGAAATCTATTCTTGATCAGTTAAAGATTCAAAAACACAATAGGCACAAATCAGGTTTATTCCAGTTGTAAACTCAACTATATCAGGTTTATAATATAGGAGCATGGTATCACCTACTCATAGACCTGTCTGATCAGGGTGATAATCAGCTATGAGTGACACCAAGTTAACAGGTTATGCTGGCAGATTCCTGTTTTCAACAAGGATTGACAGAATTTTTTATAATTTTGCCATTTGGAGAACTTGAACCAGAATCTTGTGATATGACCTATGGAGTACTAACCACTTCACCATTGATCCATAGGTCATTTTTTAAATAAATATTTAAATATAAAATTTTAAATAAATAGATCTTTATAAATATTTAAGAGATTATCACAAAAAAAAAACTCTTTCTGTTGATCTTTTAACCACATACAAAAAAGATGTTCGCAAGAAATTTTTTATTTCTTTGCTAATAAAGTCCTAATATTATCCTTAAAACAATTTGAAGTTTCACTTTAAGAGATACTTCTATATACTCTTCCTTGTTTATATTCATTTTCAAACAAAAACTTGACTTTCTGTGATTTAGAAAAGTCAAAAAACACCTTCTCTATCAATGGTAAGAAAGTTTTGCAAGAAAGAAAAACTAATAGTATAATACTTGAAGCCTTTTATATTGAAGCATGTCTATAGAGGTTCTTTGCAGTGGGAGATAGTGAAAATCAAGCCATATTTCAAGATGTCTATCCATTGTAGCTTCCCTCTTATAGTCACTCAAAAATTTTAGTTTTTTGAGGAATTTTGTCTATCTAAGTTTGACCCTGAATTTTAGATGACACAACCTATTGCAAAATATAATTGATGGATATAAGACATATTAATAGCCAAATGTAAACAAGTACCTACTGGTCACTTCACATGTTCCGATAACATTATTGATGAAAGAAAGAGAATTTATTGATGCGAATCCTCCACTCTTTCAAATGAAATATAACTGAAGCAAAGAAATAATGAGGCCATTAGAATAGGTACCAAATTCCCTAGATGGTAAAAAGGTGATTATTTGTTCAAGCTAAGATCTTCAACTTCTTATTATCCCGGTCAGACGAAGTACATAAAAGAGATTATTTTCTTATCTTGGTCAAATAATAAGACTGAAAAGCAGAAGAATGTGAGTCACTACTCTTCTCTAGGATTGAGAATGCATTTTTCCAGACATTGTGTAATGATATCATAATCGATAAGGATTCCTATACTCTGAAAAACCTTCCCATTATTGCAAGGCAAAAAAACTGTTGGGGAATCCGACTTTTTGGGCAATAGAAGATACTCACCAATAAAATTCCTTTAATTAGATGTGGCTGCTGAAAGATATCAGTAGTTATACAATAAGGCTAAAAGGTTATATAAGAATCTAAGATCTATTATAAGTCATTAGCTGACATGGGTAGATACAAAATCAATACCAAAAAAAAGAAGCAATAACAAGATGCTGGATCTGAGTAGGTGATAAGTATCTTAGATGGTTGCAAAAAAATAATCAAGATCATGAATGAATAAGTTCATCAGACAATCAGGAAGAAGAAGAATATCTCAAAAGGGTTAGTTTCTAATAAGAGGAGGTTTCTAGCAGAGGTCCTTTGGAAGACATGGAACACTTTTATTTTCATTTTTATTTTCTTTTCATAAATCACATTTATGTATTTTTAGATATCCCCTTTCTTTTATTTTTTTCTTTTTCCTATTGTAGTTTCTCAAAATCAGTTTTTTGGAAGATAATAGGCCTGTCTCCAGTTTTGGGACTTCAGTATGATCCGCAGATTCCTCCTCCCACCAAGGTCTCCCGATGATTTATTACAGGCAAGTTTGATTATATTTTTATGCATTCCATTAGTACAATGTTTACTTTTTTCAAGACTTCAGCCTTCTTAACTTGACAATTTCTTTATTGGTTGATAAGATCGATAGAGTGCCTTCGCCAATCCAGTTTCTGTCCTGATTGATTATGAGATCAACCCCATTCTCCTCCACCTTATTATGATAATGATAAGATACTGATCATCCACAACATCCATAAACCGGCCTGATCTGATAAAGATCAGCTATAGGTGACACCATGTTATAGTGGATTCTTCCATTTTGGATATCAGTAGGATAGCCAGGACTGCACACAATGACAAGTAAACACTTGTTATCTAATAGAATCATTTATTGTGTATGATATTTTTTCACTTGACCCTCAAGTGATATTGAACTTTATATTTTGTGATTATAACCTGGGAGCACTATTACTGTACTATAGATCTACAGGTCTGCAATAATGAATAAATTAAAAGAGTGTTTTTTCAAAATTTACTATAAATTGAAATATTGTCCTCAAGATTATACTTAGAAACTGAAGCTCTTTTGAAAATTGAAAGCTATTGGCAATTGTGTCAGTACAAAGTTTTTAGTTTAGTTATAATGTAGTTGTCCTATGTATCTCTATCAGTTTTCATAATAATTAATAAATATATAATGCTGGCCTAACTACAGGTTTAAAATATAT
Source organism: Acaulospora colombiana (assembly GCA_910592055.1). Lineage (NCBI taxonomy): Eukaryota > Fungi > Glomeromycota > Glomeromycetes > Diversisporales > Acaulosporaceae > Acaulospora > Acaulospora colombiana. The sequence continues at coordinate 5,889 of CAJVPT010004173.1, forward strand.
ATATATATATATATATAAATTAATATTTATTTATATTGTTAATTCAAGCAACTCTTTCTTATTCACTTGTGGCACAGCAAATCCAGGTCACAAAATGCCAAAGAGAAACAAGTCATGAAAAGACCAAAGGGACAACAATATGCAAATAGTAGGCTGAACTATAACATAGACAAGATATCCAAGGGAAAGACCATTCTTATCAAAAGAAACAAAGAATAGATACCTGAAAAGAAGCACACAACCACAACCCAAAGCAAAAATGAAAATAAAAAATGACTCTCTCCTCTCAAAATCACCCTACCCTCAAAGCAAACTATATAGACAATATCATAACAATAACAAGCAGCAATGGAAGTAACAACAACAGCTTCAGCTCATGGAGTGAGCAAGTCGAACAAGAACAACTCCAAGTATCAATAGCTTTAGAATATATAGCTACAAAAGAAAACTCTCCTAAACAATATCTGACAAGAGTAGACAACTCAGATATTAACATTAATATCAATAAAGAACCCTCAAATATAGAGGATAACTGGAAATAGCTGGTAACAGCAGGGAAAAAATAAATAATCCTCAACATATACATCAGATTCAAGGCCACAACCCAGGTTCTCCATTGACTTTAGACTCAAATTTGGATGTGAAAGGATCAAACTTAGAATAAAAGCTTTATTAATTTCTAACAAAACAACTCACAAGAAAATACTCCATCTTACAAAAGTCCTGAACTCTCCTAAAGGCCTCTTCCTCATTCAAAATTAATATTGAGAATATAAAGATTATATCATTACCATAGTCAGAGATCAACAAGTAGCAGATAATATAAGCAATCTTATCTTATTAAATATAGACAATCTCCACTTATAACATGTGAAAAAAACTATACACAAATTCAATAAGGAATACAATATCAAAGTATGGGACATTTCTTTAAATACAAGGCTTGTTGATATACAATAAACTTTCATTAAATTTGACCAAATTAATAACATAAAGATGACAACCAAAATATGTGACAGTCTGTAACATCACATTCATCAGTAAAGAAGACAAATTCAAAATCTTAAATCAATGAAGTACATTAATTAAAACATACTCTATAAGAATTTTCAATATAAAATGGAACCTTGAACAAATAAAAAACCAAAGCAATTATTCTCTTAAACTTATGAATCTCATATCTAACACAAATGTTTTCAATCTCAAACTCATCTGTCAAAAGACAAGGGCCAAAACCTGCTACATCTTTTATCTTCTATTATACAAACCTAATAAGTATGCAGTTCTCAACTTCGATAATGAAACTATCCTCCAACAAGTACTCATTTAAAACTTTTATATTAAAAGAAACAGTCCTTGAATGCAAACCAATTAACATTAAGGTCTACAACATTTGTAACAGTCCATAACATCTGATGGCAAACTGCATTATTAAAGAAAGAAAGCAACAATAAAAAGAATTTAATCAAGAATAAGCAAACAAATTTGAGAAGCTGTATCAATGCTTCAGACCAGCAAATTCAGCATCTATCCATCCCATCTACAAGGAGGACTACAACTATCTCAAGATCATATACATTAGCAGTCAAAAACAAATCCCCATGACAACAACTCCTGAACAATTAACAAAATGATACTTGAGACATAGTAAATATGTTGACTGAAATTCAAGCAGAACTCAAAACAAGTTCTGTACAATCTCAATGAAAGAATAGATAGCCTAGAACAATATTGTTTTAATAACATAGAAGAAATGGAAGAAGACCACAACTATAATTGTGACAATAGCATACTCACCACTTAATACACTTTAAACCTAAATGATATTTAACAACAATAGCAATAGTTGCACATCTCTATTGGTAACATGGATCAAATGATGAATACCCCAGTCTCTACAATTACAAATATGATTCTTATGAACACAAATCCTCCTCTTCTCATCAAACATTAAATATAGGTAACATAATGAGTAACACTTCTACACCAAAAGACTCTATCTATAAACTTTTGCAATTATAACAAGATATAAATAATCATGAAAAACAATTATATAATACTCTTGATACATCCACACACTATGACAACTACATATACTATGATATAATATAAAAAGATTAAGTAGAAGATAATAGTTAATTGAATATCAATAACTCAATTATCTTGAACATATCCAATGACTAGTACAAATATACAAGACCAAAGTACTCTGAAAATATAATATAACACAAGAAACATAGATATCAACTAACCATACTGAACTATAGCTATACTCAACTATAGGGAATACAATGACTAGTTAAAAAAAGAGATCTGGTTTATAATGTAACAGATTAACAACTGGAACATTATCATTTTAACAGAAATGAATAGACCAGATCAGGAGACAAAAATATGAAAAATACCAATACACACTATATGGTGGATAGGGGATAGATTCATTGAAGCAGGAATTGGTATCCCAATTAGAAAGTCTTTTCAGATAAGATAATATAAGTGCAAAAATTTCAGTCTAGAACCATATATATAGATATTATACTTCCAAACAAGATCTATTATAGAATCATAGGAACATATTTACTAGCCAGTATAGGAAAACTTAAAAAAAAAATACAAGAACAAATTATTAAGTGAGTACAGCAATGTAATCACAACAACTGGTTTATAATTATAGAAGGAGACTTCAACTGCAGCCACTTTATTAAACTAGATAGAATTAGTATCAACATGAAGATATATAAAAATTAAATAAACCAGTTCTGCCAATGGCTAAATGAGTTAGGTATGATTGACTCATATAAATATTACAATCCCTAAGATAAAGAATACATATGACATGTCTCTTCACAAATGCAATGTAGCATATCAGTAAGTAGAATAGATATGATCTAGACAAGCTCTCACCTGACATGGTATACAATAGATACCTTTATCTCCAATCAAGTAGATATATTAACAAATCACAATATCTAGATAACACATATTGAAAGTTGGCAAATAAAATTCAAAAGAAAATATTAACAATACCTAAAACTAATTCAAAACTTCTATGGGAGCAAACCATACAAGAACAATGAAAATCATTTACAAAAGAAATAGATATCTATATAAAAAACACTATAAATACCATGGAAGATAATCAAAGAAATATAGATAATCAATAAAACAGATTGAAACAGATTATCTTCAATATTGCCAAAAAACACATTCCAAAATATCGCAAAAAACAGAAAAACAGATCTAAATATCATTATATTGCAAGATCTATTCTTCTTATGCAATTGAACCAATACTGCAGACAAATTCTTCTATAATATAAATCTTCAAAAAAGAAAGATATGGACAAAATGGATATAATATACAATACTATCAAAGACAAAGTCCCTATACAAACATAATCAATAGACAGCACAATAGCAGATGTTATTGAAGAAATAGATATTCTAATCAAGGCTGAAAAAGCTGTAAGAAAGAAAGAAATCAAAGAAAAGGATAAGAACAACATTATTATAGCATGCAAAATAAGGAATCAATAGTATTACACAGACAAAAAATGAATGATCAGATCAGTCTTGAACAATCTTAAAAGAAGCATCATCACAATTAAAAGGAACAAGTCAGAAAACCCTTCCAAACATAAATATGGTATAGATATATCTATAAATACAAAGGTACTATATGGTAACAAGCATACCAATCCATTAGTAAGATCAAGTCTGAGGGATACACATCAATAGTGATACTCATTACTATGGCAGAAGTCAAAGAGGTTATTGTTAGTGCTAGCAACAAATTAGCTTCTGGACTATTCAATATCCTATATACAGCATTCAAACATATCAACATATCAACAATCGAATACTTAATAGCCATGTTCAACAATATCTTAATTAGTAAAAAGCTTTCAAAAGAATGAAAACAAGATATCATTTATCGAATCCCAAAATCAAAAGAATAACACTATAATATCAATATTATAAGACCAATTATATTTCTTGAATTCATAAAAAAATATTCATAAAAATCATTAATAACAGACTGATAAAAGTCCTTAGCTCCAACCTTATCTTGTCAGAAAACAACTGGACTGCTCTACTAAAAAACAGTATATGCAAACTGATAACAATAATAAATCAGGTACTAAAAGATATAAGAAAAAGAAACAAACCATGCGATATACTTTTTTAAGATATGAGCAAAGCTTATGACTCTGTCAATATGCAAATACTCACAACTGCTCTACAGTATATCGAAATCCTCAACAAGTTCATCAATATTATCTTAGACTGCTTTACAGATAGATAAAACCTACTTCAGACTCACCAACCCCTATGAAGTTGAAGAAGGCATAGACCAAGTTGACACAATATCCCTTCTACTATGACAAATATATTATAACCCACCAAATAGAAAGTCATAGGTCCACTTTTGATAATAAAAGTCCAACTAAAATAAACATCTTAATCACTATATATATGAATAATACTATAATAATTACTCAAAATAAAAAACAGCTTGGAGAAATTTCAAGAGTGTGTTTCAATTTCTATTACCTCAATGGAATTACAATTAACCTAGCTAAATCTAAACTATTGATACTAAATACATTACAAGAAGATCTAGTCTTTTAGAATCAAACTATTATATTGGTATCAAAAATACAAGCCATCAAAGTACTTGGAATTTGGTATAAACAAAACAAAGAAAAAAAATTTTAGTGTGGACTTATCAAGAAAAAAGTATGCATAATTAGCAAAGCCATTGTCTAAAAAAATATTACTAATAAGATGTATACATATATTATTAATCATGTTATTTTCTCATCTATTGAATACCTGCTAATGGATTTTGTCCTTTCAGTATATAAGACAAATCAAATTAACAGAAAAATCAGAATCAACTTTAAAAAAGAGTTCAGCAGGCATTCTCTGCTCCCAAAACAATACTATATCTCAATACTCTATACAATATTATGGAAACATACACCTGTCATATGCAAAAAAACTGTAGCAACATACAAGAGCTCTATATGAGTACAAACATAATAGAATACATAATAATATTACATGCATAACAACTTCAATAAACCACATGACAAAAACTAAATATCTTTAAACAATATTCTAAAGTTTATCTTGCAAGGTCAAACTTTCTGCAGGATCTCCTTAGAGAAATACAATCACAAAATATAACAATATACTGGTACACTGAAATGAATCTGAATACACTAAACCTAATATACTGTATATTGAAAACATTACTTGTCCCTCAACATATAACATAATAAGAAAAGGTCTGAGAATATACAATATAATCTGAATAGAAAAACTATTAAACACCTGCTGTATCAAATTTTTGAATGGTATCAAGTAGAAGCTCTATACAATAAAATCAACAAATAAAAAAAACCATTCTAGTTTCAAGAGCTCAAAAAAATCACCCAACAGTTCATTAACAATTACTTTAAGTTCAATATCATTAATCCAAAGGCATAAATAAAATTCTCCTTTATACAGGAACTAAATAACAATCCAGATTCTAAATTATTATGGTATATCACAAAAATTAAAAATACTACTATCCTGGGCAAACACATCAGCTTCCACAACAATACTATTAAACTTTGCCACTATACCATATTAACAAGTCTCCAGTAAACAAATGCCCTAGTTATGACCTCAATAAGAATATCAATAACAGACCAGATATTTGCTGTCTTAAAGTCCCACAAAATAAGATCACAATTATATTAGTTATATTAATATCAAAGTCAACACAGGACAATAATACTGAAAGGAAATTGAGACTACAAATATTACTCAATAGTATTAAAAGATGAATAATATAATCCAATAATAGGCTGGAATCAATACAAATTGATATCACACCTACCACCATTCAATGCATATAGAAACTAATAAAATTCATAAAAGTAACCAAACAAAGAATCAAAGATCCATATAATAAATTTGAAGAGGAAAGAAGCTTCTATATAACAACAAATAGCACTTTCAACTTTTCTCAATTCACAGTTATGGGAATTGGTTTTCTTATAATAGACCACTCTGAAACCATGCTTACAATAGTAGGCATGAAACTCAAAGGACAAGTATCCATCTTCCAGATGAAATACTGGCAATCACTATCACACTAGGCTGTATTACATATGGTAGTACTATAGTATTTCACATAGACTTAGCAAAGTTAATTAAAGAAATAACAGACATTATAGGAGAAAATAACAAAAACCTAACAGAATATAGGCTTATGCATAATCTATATCATATTATTCAAATAGTATGGCTTATAGTCTAATAAAAAAAATACATAAAGAAAAGAACAACAATACAACTCTTAGCATTATTAATGGAGTAGTAAAATAAGCTCTTAAAAACAATATAGAAGATGTATCCCTTACTACATTCCTATTTAAACATACAACAATATTATTCTTTTACAACAAGATAGCCAAAATATCCAATAATATTTAAAAATCATTAAAACTAATATACTGTAACAGGTTAGGATTAGGGTTAGGGTTAGCCGAACTAATACATAAATAGTGCAACCTCTAGAAAAATGACACAATACAACTATTATAGAAGGAGAATATAAATTGAAAACACTCTACAGAATTTCTTCACTATTCAAAATTTACCAAAATATATACTGATAGTTTTGACCATATACAAAGATAATTCATAATCAAGCTATTAAACCTGGAACTCCCTACAATACATATACTGCATAAAAAAAACCAGAAGTATATACATTAATATAATACTTTATCTATACTATATTAGAAGACAATATCTATACTTTTTAGTATCCATACTATGGAATCAAAATTAATAACATAATTATATCAATTATATATTGTGAAATAGTAGCAAGAACTGAAAAAGGAAGTTCATATACAGTCAAAGCAAAGGTTATCAAATATATCCAGAAAGCAAATCTAGGAACCTTCTCTTAAGAGGAGCCATTAACAAAAAAGTTACAGAAGTCTTTAGCAGTTTCTTAGTTTCAAAAAAGACATTCGAGGCCATGAGAAATTATATTAACAATATTCGTTTCATTATCTATAACATATGAATTGATAGAAGCAGTCATCTACAACTCTGAGAAAAACCATAAAGCATCACAAGTAAGGATAAAAAGAAAAAAAGGGATTAGAAGAAATATCCTTTATAGGATTCACCACCCATATCCACTCTGAGATTACAACAAAAATAATGGAAACTATTATCCAAAATCTTCAAGATTGAACAATAATTTACAATATTTTTAACCATATACTCCAACAGTGCCTAGATATATTAGTACTTTTACCAAAGGACAACAAACCACAATATATATAGTATAAAACAGTTTTGACTGTATCAATTGATTTTTTGTTTCACTATACATATAAACAGTTTGCAAAATTACTTTATAAAACAAAAATACATGTAATACATATAATCAATAAAATGGATAAAGTTGTATAAAAAAAAAATTTTTTTTTTATATTGTCAATTTATTATACTATTAATTTATTAGATTGTTTTTTTTAATAAATCTTATATAAATAATATTTTATCAAATAAATATTTTTTAATTAATAATTTATTTAACAATTTTATTTTATATAGATCTATTATTTTATTTTTTGTTTTATTTTTTCTTTAAAATACTTTATTAATTGATTTTTTTTATTATTGTTAATTTATAAAATTTATTTTTTAAAAATTGATTAAAAATAAAAAACTAATATAAAGAAATATTAAATTAAAATCAGATATAATATACAGTACTTATAATTAAATAAAAAAACAATATAATATTTTTAAAATAAAGATAATATTATTAATAAATAAATTTTAAAAAGCTTTTAAAAAAAGAATTTCTATTATTATTATTATTATTATTTTGCCTTCTATTGGGCTAGTTATATATACTTTATTAAATATTTGTAAGCTATATATGGTTGCTTCCAAAAGTTTGAGTCCACTTACTATATTTTTATTATAAATTTCAACTTTGACAATTTTTAAA
>CAJVPT010004174.1:0-13925 GCA_910592055.1 Acaulospora colombiana
ACTATATCTGATAGAATACATTATCTTGATCTTGGTCTTTTTCAATATCAAATTGAATATATCCAGAAGTTATTAAATGAGTTTCGAGATCTCTCACTATTAAATGAAATGGATCAAAGACTTGCAAAAATTCCAAGATTTCTGGGATTAAAGATTTTTTCACATGACATTCAATCTATTATAAGATTAACTGTAAATGAATATAAAAATCTAATGAAAGTTATGATTTTTGTAATGGATAACATATGTGGTAAAAATATACAAAATGTAGATATCAAAGAATTATCAATAATTTATCAAGAATGAAATAAAATGTATATTATTAGTAGATATGAGGAGTTCTTTGAAAGCGATTTAAAAAAATTTGAGGTATAAAATAGTTGTTTATATAACTATGTTATAAAATTTTTAAAATATATATTATAATAGGAATCTATAAATTCTTAAGCATGAAAATTTGTAAAAACTTTTAAAAGATTTTTAGTTTCACAATTAAAACTTGCAAAATTACATTCATGAATATATTACATAGTCCTATCTATTTGAAAATATGGAGTTATAAATGGATTTACTTCAGATATCTATGAAAGTCTTTACAAAGAATTGCATATAGTCATAATATGACATAACTTCTTGAAATTTGTATTATATAAGGTCATTAAAGTTCTTTCTTTTTTATTAATATTAAATAAAAACAAAAAAATGCATAACATATTTCAACAAATGATTTCAGGTTCAGGCTCTAGAAAATGACAAGGAAGTACTTCGAAGCTCTTCAAAAAACTCAAGAGTATTCCCAATACACCAGATCAAGCTGAAGAATGAAGATCATTACCTCATGCCAAAACGGAAACAGAGCTGACCCAGAAGCAATTAAGATCTCCCAGTTATTTTCTAGAGTCTTCGTCTACTAGGAGGCAGCCCAAAGAATCTTTAGGTATATTAAAAAAAATATAACTATTTAAATAAATACCAATTTGTATATTATTTCTAATATAGTAATCGAGAGACTTTTGGAGTGCCACAAAAGTCTTCACAAAAAATTGATCAGTTATTAGAACATTAAAAAACTATCGAAGATAAAGTTACCTGCCTAGAAAATGAAATTTATATGAGTCAACATTTAATCACCAAATAGGATTTTATTGAGGCAAGGTTTAATTTTTTAATCTTCGAAGAACTTTAATAACATTTTAAATGCTATAATAGCGTGCAATCAAGAGTATCACGAAAGAAGTCTTTTTTGAAAAATATACACAAATCCCGAAGATTTTCGTCATCATACAAAGAAATATTTTTAACGAAAACCTTCAGAGTTCTTTGAAGGCCTCACAAAAAAATATTGGAAGATGTATTATGAAAAGTATATTCATCAAGTGGTAATTATTGCAGTTATTAATAATATAAATAAATTTATTAGCAATATTATTTATTTAATAGCTTATGTGACAACACAGATCACTTCAAGGGACCACAGCTTCAAAAATTCGGGATGCCATGTTTTCAGTCTTCAGTGAAAACTCCCTGGATACAATCAATATAAATGCAACCGCTACTGAAATTACAGCCTGGAAAAATTCGCAAAAAACCTAGGAGTGCTTCAAAAATCTTCATGTCTGTCTTAGTAGGGAAAATTAAAGTGTGATGGCACGCATTCTCGAAAAAGTTTGATCAAAAGAGGATGCCTTCAAGGAACAAGTTGCATTTGCTATTGCAATATGCCAAACAATTCTAAATCCATATAATGAAAGTATTTTAATTAATGAAGTATTAATTAAAAGCAAAATAGAAAAAAATAAGATAAGTTTTAAAATTCTTTGAAGTTTTATAAAGTTTTTTGTTTACTAATAAAATATTTTAGGAAAAAATTATAAAGAAAATCGAATTTACAGAAGAGAATTCAAGCAATAAAGATTAAAAAATATATGAACATAAAGATATTGAATTTCAAAGCACTTTGGAGGAAGTAGAAAATGATGAAAGTAATCTGGGATTGCAATTAAAAAATGTAGAAATAGAAAGGTCTATTTTGACAATAAGTAATGTAAATATAATTGATTAATAAAAATATGTAAAAAAAGTATTTTTCAATAAATAAATTTTTAAAAATAAATATTTTAATAATAATGCAAAATTATTTTATTATAATTTAATACATTTGAAAATCTTCAGAGTTTTATATATAAATCTCCGCTCCAGAGATTTCTAATAATGATGGAGTGCCTCTAGAGTTTTACGTCCAAAAATCTCCGGAGATCTTTGTCAAAAAAATTTCTTGATAATAGCTTGGATCATGATAAAGAAAGACAAGATAGTTAAACAGTTCTTAGCAGAAGCATTCACATAGCCATAGCAACCAGAGCTAAAATACTAGCTATTTTCACTACATTATATACAGCCCCCCAAAATACAACAGTTATAATTTATACTAATTGCAACACTGCAGTCAAAGTATGGAAATCCATTTGTTCACAAATAGAGATATCCACAAAAAAATAAACAAAAATCACTAACTGGCCACTTTGGAATAAGATCAAGGACTTAGTAAAGAAGAAAGGCCTGAATTTGAAAATCCTAAAAGTCAAAGCCCACAGAATCAACAGATTTAACAATCAAATAGACTTACTTGCCAAACAGGCCAGATAGAAGAATCCAATAACTTGGCATCAGTTACCAAAGCTAGGAAGAGTTCTCACGATAGCAGCATGGAAAGAATACACAATAGAAATTGATACCAGAGATTTCATCAAGATGTTCAATAAGAAAAAAACTAGACTAGACTGAACAACACAGAAACAAATTCAAGATCTCTGAATCCAAAATAATAAAATGATAGACTGGCTGACTTTTTAGAACCAGTTCAATCCAACCAATACCTTCGATACTTTTTTCAAAATCAACAAAGACAAAATCTTTCTAACTAACTTAACTCACAATGAACTTCCAGTCCTACAAATACTTAAGAAGAGAAAATCAGATATATATATCACAACCACTTGCCCAATATGTGAACTTCAAGAAGAGATACTAGGACATCTTTTTGAATGACTAGTCACTAGGAAAACTTAGAAGAACTTATGGAGGAAGGCAAACAAAAAGATCAATAAACTTATTGGTAAAGAAATAAAAGATAAGAAAGAAGTTCAACCTAAGAAAAGTGACTGGATAGACAAATAGTTAGAAGAAATCCAAAAATCCAATAGGAATCTTATCAATACTATCTGTGGATATATGGAAGAAAGCAAGACTATCTCCTTGAAGAAGTACCTCAAAGAGTAGCTCAAGATCCCATCAGCAAATACACAAGGTATAATTGATAAACTCTATCAAAAGATGAGAGCAAATTTTAAAAAGGAGATCTGAAATACTTGCTGTACCCAAGTGATAGAATGAAAAAAGAAGCAAAACATTATAGAAGAGGACAAAAGAAACAAGAGGTCCAAGTCTAGATCTGACGAACAAACTAAACAGGAACAAAAAAAAATGTCATTATTTCCAAAGGATTCAAGCCTAGAAGGTATCAAAGAAATAGAAGAAAAGAAGTATATGGTGATTATTAAGGATTGGATCTATCACAAAATAAAGTGATTTGATTTTTAACTGTAGACAGAACTTAAAATGATCTACAGTAATGACCTATAGGCAATGGATTTACTAATTAGAGAAAATATTTCAAATTAGTAAAGGAGTGAAATATCATTCCTTAGGTTGCATTTAGAGAAATAACTTTTTGACGATGAGTGAGTCAATATGTGAAAGTCAAAAATTTTGTAAATACTTAACATATATACAATAAAGACATGTCATGTTGACCTAACTGTGGGTTAAAAAAAAAAAAAAAAAAAAAAAAAAAACTGCAAGTAATAATGTTAGTAGCTGAAAGTATATTTAATGAATTATTAATAGAGCAAAAATTACCTTAGAATTAATTAACTAAAATAATTAAATTTTTAACCTAACAAAAAAAAAGAAGGAATCTATATAAATTCAATTTAAATACAGTATTAATGAATCCGATTGTTTTTTTTATACAAAATAAGATGCTAATTTTCACGTGGAGTAAACATCAATCGCCGCTTTCGTAGAAGAATGGTCACGATAATAGTGATCGACATGACATCAAGGTATGATGTTACGTAAATATTCGATAATTTTTGAATTGAACGCGGAGTTCTCCTTTCCACTCGTCTCGTTATGTTTGTTTTCAAAAAGTTGGGAAATCTCATTTGGGGTAAGAGACGGGAACGTTCCGTTTTCTTTTTGAGCGAGTTCTAAATTGCCGCCACAATAGTAACAAACACATTGAATTCAATGGCGCTGCAATAGGCAACCCAAATACCCCAGACCTCATTCATATAGAAGAAGGTGAACTTTATCTCCTTAGACCCGACAGTCCAAGGGGAAACAGGGAGTGCCTGTACGTACCAAAGTATTGATATACGTTTTGAAATTCAAGAACTTTTGGATATAAGGCGTGATTGACGTTGAAGTGAATATGGTTGTTTGTTAGTTATCATAATGCAAGAGCTACTGTGAGACGGACGGGAACTGATTGGCAATATCAACTTGTTGTCACCCGGGTTTTCGAGGAGGGCGAGGAATCGAGTAGTGACGAGGAAGAAAAGGAAGAGGAAGAGGAAGGAGTGGAGGAGGAGGAGGAAGGAGACGGGGAAGAGATCGAAAGTAAATATTTGTGCAATCTTTAATTGTTAACTTGCCGAGATTACCGGATTGTTAATCTAACATATATCGATCATTTTTCGAGACGAATATGAGAAAGTTTTTCTTATCGATGAGTCTCTCGAATTTAGAAGGGGCCAATTTGAAGGATTCACCACATTCACCTGGAAGGATTTGACCGGAGTGGGTGTTACATTTTTGCCGTGATCGATCATGAATCATTTGCCCGGCACGGAAACGGGAATTTGTTGAATCTAATTTTATACTTTATTGTTTGAAAAAGGAAACCGACGATTTGCTTGAATTTGTATGTGGCGTAAAAACTACCGCACACACTGCCAATGCCTTTGAATATACAATATACAATTGTATGTATGAACGGAAATTTCAGAAATCATATGAGGAGGCCAGCGAACATGAAATCCAAAGCTTTGTATATGTGTAAGACTATTCCCTTATTCTAATCCCTATAGATAGGTTTTTCCTAGAATTCCGATTTATCTTCTCCGTTCGTGTCACGTCACTAGACCACAAAAAATGAAAAACGAGGCATCGGATAAAACTCCTCCATCAACTCCCGGACGCGAAAAATCGCCGTCCGTATCGGCCACCACAACTCCACCTAATAATAAGGATACCTCAGATCCCTCTACACCCAAGAAACGTACCGTAGACTCGGATCTCCCTGCTTCTTCAAACAAGGTTGAAGATATTGTGTCAATGGAAGTCGAACTACATATTTTTAATCCACCTACTGGAGATTTTGTATTAAGGGCATCAAATGTTACAGCGAGAATTATAGAGGGGGGAAGATTTGAATGTACGAGTGCTTAGTTTTATAAATTCTTTCGCGAATCATTTTTTTCATGTTCATCTCATCACTACAAACCCTAGACTGGCTGATCGTCGATGAGGGTCCCACAAGGCACATTGGTCAGCGAATCGAGCCTAGGATGAATCCCGTGTTTAATTCGGTAAGAGTTTCAGAACACCCTTCTTTGACATGTTCCACAACCACATCCAATTAATGCTCTTTATAACAGACCCATCAATGCCTCATATGGTGTTACTTCTCTGGTAACGAGACTACGAGAAAGATTTTTAGGCTGAACGTTTGAAATTCGATTAAATCAATTGTTCTTGCTCCTACAGACTCGGGTCAAATATTTTCCTTCTTGATTCGTTTTCGTAATAAGGAAGATGAATATAATTTCAAAAGGCAATATACAATTTGCATGTATGAAACACTTAATGAGACGAGAGCAAAGGTCAACTCGAATTTATCAGTTTGTTCGAATATCCTAAATTCGCGATGATTGTATAGCTCAATTCTCTTCTGATATTCAACTTCAGGAAGACGATCGAGAATATATAATGAATGCTTACCAAGAGGATGTAGATATGCCAGATGCCGATGCATCCGATCAAGAAGAGACAGAAGAAGGTGTGGCTTCTTTCCGTCTTTTCAGCATCACGAGGATGTATCGATGAAGTAACTCGTTTTTTTTTTATTACAGAAATTGAATCTTCGGATGAAGAAAACTCCGATGATGACAATGACGTTCACGATGATGGTGCAAATAATTCTGATGATGTCAACAAACAACTCCTTGTCGGGTATAAACATGATAGATCATTTGTCCTGAAGGGTAACAATATCGGTGTCTTCAAACACACGAATGACGATCGTTTAGAATTTGCAACAAATATCAGCGAAATAAAGAAGCCTAGCGGAGGAAGATTCATTCCCGAGAAAGTTGGTTTCTTGTGTGCATTTTCGTCATTTAACACCAAGAGTTGTTTGTTAAACGTGAGATTTTTGCATCTAGGGGATGTTACACGAAGAAGACTCTTCTATTATTTTACTCGATCCTCAGGATGAAAATAGTTTGTTCAAAATGGATTTGGAATATGGCAAGGTGGTGGAAGAGTGGAAGGTTCACGATATTATTCCTGTGTCAAATATATTCCCTGGGAGCAAATATGCGCAAACAACCGCCGAAAAAACTTTTATCGGGATGTCACATAATTCACTGTATCGAATCGATCCTCGGTTATCAGGTCAGAAGATGATCGATTCTCAACTTAAGCAATACGTGACCAAGAACAATTTTACTTGCGGTGTGACGGACGAAAAAGGTCACATAGCTGTGGGAAGCGAGAAGGGGGATGTCAAATTGTTTGACACTTTAGGAAAAAATGCAAAGACCAATTTACCCGCTCTCGGTAGTGGCATCAAAGGCATCGATGTGACTGCTGACGGTAAATGGATTATCGCCACCACCGCTCGTTACCTATTACTTCTGAACACAGAAATCAAAACCGATCCGAATAAACCGCTAGGATTTGAAAAGAGTTTTCCCAAAAATCAAAAGGTGTGTGGTTAATCCTTTTTGCGGTGAACAACAAACATGGTATTCATTCACACCTTTACTCATATTTGACGCGTTTAGCCTATTCCCCGACGGTTGCAATTGCGTCCGGAACACTTGTCAATGATGGAGGAACAGGTAAGTGCATAATTAAGGGTGACGGCCCCTGACCATTAAGATACAAAATTTTCAAATAAACTGATTCAATCATTCTAGGTCAACTTTACGCCAGCCAGATTCAACACCGTAGATTCGGGATTGGAGAAGACTATAGTAACCAGGTTAGTATTTGTAAGAGGATTTTTACTTGCCATCGATCGTTAACAACGGTTGCTGACCGAAACTGTCTTCATCCTAGTACTGGACCATTTGTAGTTACGTGGAACTTTAGAAAAGTAAAGCAGGGAAATCTCTACGATTATCAAATTAAACGGTATTCCGATAATATCGTTGCCGATAATTTCCGTTTCGGACAGGATCGATCGATTGTCGTGACGTTACCACACGATGGTGGGTACCCCATACTATTAAATTCAATCTAACGGAACGGATTTATTGATATTATTTGAATTTCTCGTTATAGTCACGTTAACGAAAAAGGCGCATCTGTCGGCGCCGACTGAGGCCGTGCTTTCTCCATCCAAGGTGATAATAGGTTTCTGTATTTCATTATATTTCTTCACTTATGAGCGATTCCTTAACAAACCCTTCAATTAAAATCCAGTATTCAAGGAGATCGCCCAATAATATAATCAAGTCAAGGCGATGATCTTTTGCTTGCCAAATGCAATTACAAGCTGCCTTATTTTTTTCGTTTACATTTCAACAATTATCGGTCGATGCATGATCTTCATCGACAACATTTGTCAAGTCAGTTTGGCGTAAAATAAAGTTTAATTATTTACATCAAAAATTGAATCTTCGAATACGATTGAAATACATTGGTCCGGATTATTTTCAAATTCATGTTTATTGTCAACGATCAAAGAGAACTTGGATAGATTTACTAGATTATGATGAAAAATGGAGATACAGTATATTTAAGTACCAGTGGATTAACTTCGAGGAGATACCGCATGACTAAACACCCACAAGACATGACTCTATATTAATGTCAGCGAGGCGGTCAAAACTTTCGAAATCAGTTTCACATACACGAGGACGGACTTAATAATGTGATCGGAGTAATAAAAACAGTGACATAATTATCATAATATTCGTTGTCATTCGACGCGTCGAACGCGGGATCCGATCGTGAACGTCAGGTCACAAACATATTTATGGTTCCTGGAACATGCTTTCGTGAAATGCGTTGCAGTAAAAAAAAAAAAAAAAAAAAGAGAGAGAGAGAAAATAGTAAATTACTATTACCAAGGGTTATGCTAATGTATCTGAGGAATATAAAATTCGATTTATGTTCAGATCCTGAACGTCTTATCTTGAGGACAATTGTTAGGACGACATGTTTGTTGCACAGCACGTAAATTGTTGTGGGGATCAGGTAAACTGCCTTAATCTAACTTAACTTGCACAATTTTAAAGTTGCGAATCCGATCGCGAAGGTGTCGCAATTTGGTCTCTTTCTCCTTCTTTAATTTCAAAACATCGCAGTCCGTAAATATCAAAAAAACATTAAGACAACTGCACTTTGATTTTTGGGGGAGAGTGTACAAAATTCAAGAAACTTCGTTTTCCAACGTCGGCACTTTAATCGAAAAAAAAAAAGCTATATACGTGCGTAAGTTTAAAAGTTTGACATGTTGTACGAGATTCTAACTTGTTATTGTGACCAATAATGTTTGGTATAAATGGTACGACTTTCGCGAATCCATAATTATTAACACGAAAAGTCATGATCCATGGAATTTAAAGTTTATCGTTGTAAATAATGGATAAATCGCAAGCGACTAATACTATGTCGGACTCTCACCAGCAATCGAACTCCCAACAAGGTTCCGATTCTCGTCCTCCGCCGCAGAGTCAACCACCACAGCCGCACAGGACCCCACCGCCATCCCAACCACCTCAGTCTCACCGTCCGCCACGGTATCGTTCTCACGAGCAGACAAAAATCGATAGGCTATACACACCGCAACTCAAGTTTACAAACTTTTCCGCGCAAGCGCCGATAGTAACAAAATATGTAACTTCGAGGTTCTTGAGACATGATGTTTCTTACTTTAGGAGGGAGGCATCAAAAAAGGAAGTGAGTAAGGAGAAAGAAAGAGAGAAGGAAAAGGTAAAGGAAAGAGTGAAAGTGAGTGAGGAGGAGGAAATGGACGAGGAGGATGAAGACGACGAAGAAATGTCAACCGAAGAGGAGGTTGAGGTATTGTAATGCTCGCCATCGATGAGAATTTTTCTCTTACCTCTTTGGCGATTGACACGTAATCTATTATCATTATTCGCTCGCATTCGCGCACATCAGTCAGAGCAAGAAGGATCAAAGGTTATAGTGATCCATCCCGGATCAAAGTATCTTAGAATCGGGTATGCTTCTGAAGCTTTCCCTTATGTGGTTCCTCATGTGATCGCGCGGAAGATGAGAATCGAGAATCAAGTGGAAAAAGACAAAATGAACGTCGATAACAATGAGGAAGTGAAGGAAAAAAATGAAGATGGGAAAGACCCGCAAGAGAAGGAAATCAAGGATTTAACGGACGAGAATATTGCTCCAAAATCGGAATCACCAGAGGATTGGTCAGGAGGCTCTGCGACCGAAGAAGTAGAGGAGGAAGATGAGGTATATGTCTTCCACCATAACTTCCCTTTCTTTCTATAAACACCGACTCACATATATTTTTCATTTTCGCATCTTCAGGAACAATTTAAAAACGTGGTGAACGAGATAAAGAAAGAGTTGAAGGAGAGGATGAAGAATGCAAAACGTCGACCGGTGGCAAATGCGCAAACGCAAGTTTTGTCGTTTAACAAGGCGTCTCGCCCGGAAATAATTGCCGATCATAATGATCCTTATAAGGTTGACTGGACGATGATCGAAGAGGATGCTGAATACTATGTTGGAGAAAAGGTAAATGTCATCAATAACATCACCACCTTTTCAGGTGTAGCCCTCAATCTCTTCACGCATAATGAAAAAAATCGCATGTGTAGGCGCTTCGGCTTTCCGATCCAGAAAGCACCTTCAAATTATTCTATCCAATACAACACGGTGAGTTTAACACCAGGGATTACAATTCCATAAAAGCGGTAGTCGGAGATTTAGAAACTATTTGGACCGAGACGATTCAAGAAAAACTTGAAATACCATTGAAGAATTTTAAGGTAGCCTGTAATGGCAAACATCCTGTTTGATGTTTTAACATTTCCTTTTGTTTTTTCACTTTTTAAACTCCGTTATAAAACAAGGCATACTCCGTTATTCTTGTTATACCCGACATATACAATCGCCTCTACGTGACAGAAATGATAACGATGTTGCTCCGATATTTGGAATTTCAACGTGTCTTCGTAGCACAAGAGTCGGTCTGCGTTAGCTTCGGTGCCGGCATATCAGTTGCATGTACTGTGGACGTCGGAGCTCAAACAACCACCATCACCTGTGTGGAGGACGGGATGTGCATTCCGGATTCGAGGTGACGATTTCTTTTATGCCTAAGTAAGATGTGTTGTGATCTTTAGTGGCGCTGTCTGAAGTTTCGCGTCCATAGGATATGCCTCCATTACGGCGGCGATGACATAACATCATTTTTCATAAGACTACTGCGAAAGAGTAAATTCCCGTATGTTGAGATGGACTTGAATCGCATGTACGACTGGATGCTCGCGGAAGAGATGAAGGAGAAATTTTGCACGTTAGACGAGGTATTGTCAATTGGCCAATATATTGATATGAGCTTTAATTCGTGAGAGGCGTTCACGCCATATCATAATTGTTTTCTTTATTACAAGGTAAATCTGGCGATACAGTTAAATGAGTTCTACGTGAGAGCCCCCAATAAGCCAACACTCAAGTATCAAATTAGAACCTATGATGACTCCATTATAGCACCTATGGTAACGAATCTTTTCATTGGAACTTTGTTCATTTACTTTCTCATTAAATTACTTTTTAAACTTCATCTTTATATACAAAAGTGCCTCTTCTACCCTCACCTAATCAATTTCCACAAGAAAATGATGGAATTTCCCCCCAAATTTGCGTCATACGTGGTGGACGACATAACCGAAGGCATGGTGGCATCCACTGGAGGGGTAAATGTCACTAAACTTGATGTTCTAACTTTAATGACAAAACCTTTCTTACTCAGTCGCGTACCATTTGAATAGCCACCAACAGGAATTGTGGTGCAAAAACCGAAATTGTCAGTCACCACTCAAGTGTCACAAGCCAAACCATCTTTCCCGTCACCTTCACCCCAACAACGCGATAGTCCCGGCCCGACGACACCTCTGAGAATTGAAAATTCGGCTGCACCCAACAACAGATCTTCCCCTCCGTCCGCTGTTACCTCGTCGTTGACGCGCATTCATAATGCCTTCCTTATAGACCCGATATCAACCCTCCCGCTCGACGATGCCATAATCCAGAGTATCAATTCAGCAGCCACCGAAGAGAGGGCAAAAAAATTTTACGCCAGTATACTCATGGTCGGCGGTGGTGGACTCATCCCGGGAATTCACAAGATGTTGGAGGACCGGTATGTAGATGTGGTAGTATTTTTTCAGTTTGACCAAAATCATAGTCTAATTAAGTTTCACTTGTGAATCGGTAAAAGCTTGTCCCAACGATCCATACAAGTCACGGACAAATTTGAAGTGCTCGGGTCACCGCGGGATTTGGACCCAAGATTATTGGCCTGGAAAGGTGGATCGGTGATGAGCAAGTTGGAAATCGTTAATGAATTGTGGATAAACTCTAATGAATGGGAGGAGTTGGGGGTGAGATGTCTAAGGGAAAAAGCTTTATTTGTTTGGTAGACTTTGACTGGGTGGGTAAATAAGCTAGAAATTTTGTTCACGTCGATTCAACGGAGTGATCTTGTACATTGTAATTTTACACATGATAAAAAAAAAAAAGCGAATCTTTATGTAAATATAGAGTGTGACGTTAGACATTGAATCGCCGAAAAGATGGTCCCGCATTTAACAAGACAGAATGGTGCATCAAATTTTACACGTACAACATATAGAATACAATTAATTATCGAGATTCACGTATGAAAGAATTGTTATATAATCAAAATTCACTTTAAAACCTTTATAGCGTACTCATCGCAAATAAAGAACATTTAATCTGCAGAGGCATTAAAAATTTCCGACCAATCGATAATCTTCATCGTCGTTTCTGTCTCTTCATATTTCTCTTGGCCTTCTGAAACTTGTTTTTTCTTTTTTTGTCCTGTGACAAGTCGGTCATCAGTCCATCAAATAATTCATTAGCCTGGTGTGCGTCACGTGATCCGTCGCCATCATCATCGTCAGAACTTCGTTGACCACGATGTCCCTCCTTACGGGCATTCCTTCTTACAAGGATATTGGTTCGTTGTTTCTCAAAAGCTTCTGTGTCATCTTGTATGGCCGTCAAACTGCCAAAGTCGTTTAGATTCTATGAATTTCGTTTTTCATATAAATTGATGATCGTGTGAATGAAAATAATAAACATAGAACACGCTTAATAGGCATGTACCTCAAATTCATCTTCGAATTTTGTCCGGTCCCTGATTTTCTGAAGTTCCTTCTTTGACATAGGTAACCTGATGAAATTCTCCTCCTCGTAGCGCCTACGTTCCTCAAGCTCTTTTTCCAATCTTTCATCAGCCACTGTTCCTCCGTGTACACCACCAATTATGTCCACTTCTTCCGGTCTATCATCGTATTCTGCGATGAGATCCTTCATTATACGAGACTTGGAGGCTCTTGCCAGCATGCGCGACTGTTCCTTTTCCGATTTGAAACGGTTTCCTATGCAAAGGAATCAAGGTGAGAAATGATGTTCAAATATAATAATGTTAACAATTCAAAGGAATACCTTTGTTTTCATCGAAATGCATTGGTGCAAACTTGGGCGCCTTATATATTCCAGTGTCATCTTCACCTATAATATTCGACAAGAGTTATTCTCCATGATTTTTTTTTTTTTTTTTTTTTTTTTTTTTTTTTTTTTTTTAACGTGTTAACAATAATCTCCATGAGTTTTCAAGCACCTTTCTCTCTTTTCTCTTCGGATTCTGATATGAGGTTCTGTGGATTGGGCTTGAAGGACAGGGGGTCGGCCGCTGAGAATTAAAAACGACGGTTAATACCGTGAACCCAATTTCAAACATCATGAAGGTCCACCAGCTCACCGCTACTCGTCAAATCGACTTTGTCATTGTCCTCCTCCATGACGGTGGCCCTTATCAATTTATCGATTTGATATTTTAATTTTTGCTCAATGGGCTTAATCTTCTCCAAGACAATTCTTAATTCCACTAAATTTAAGATGACTGGGTGATCAACTATTGATTTTCCTTGTAACTTCATGTGAATTAGAAATGCCAAGTTCGTTATGTATTGAAGGAGAGTATGGTATTTGACGTCGAGTATTGATATTCCATGATTGGTTTTCGTTTGGTGTTCTTTAACTCTAGTCGGCAATGGAGAGTAATGCTTTAATCAGTTTCTTCTCGAGTGCAATCTAGGACGGAGCGAGGGTATTTACTTGCTCGTAGTGACGCTAATTTGATCCTTTATTTCTTTCACCTTGCCCTTTAATTCCTTTAATAGATTAAGAAATTCGGGAATTTCATTCGAAACATTGGTTTCGGAGGTCCTTGAGCCGTCCGTTTGGCATAATTGGTCCCCGGGGTCACTGCCAGCTGTGTCTATGTGAACTTCGGGAGCACTCATGTCGACGCTATCCATTAGATT
>CAJVPT010004175.1:0-13922 GCA_910592055.1 Acaulospora colombiana
AATCTTGTTAAGAATTTTAAGAGATTTGTTGGCTAATTGTGCTTTGTGTTTTGGTTTGTTAAGTTGGTTAGAGAATTTATTAGAGGCTTCTAATGCTATTTTAAGTAATATGACACTATTATTGAACTGGTGAAGATTATTAAGGTTGCACGTTGAGGGACTTTTTGTTGGCTGTTTGTTGATTAATTCTTTAAAAAAAGTGCTGAGTTTTTTTTGCTTTTTGACTCAGATATTCATTGTTTTCATTGCATGTGAAAACATGGGTTTGATCCTCTATAGGATATTCATATCTAGGACATTTGGTATTTGGATAGAGTAATGGATATCATTTGTTGAGTTTAGATCTTGTGGATAAAAAGTTAAGAAGTAGTTTTGTTCGGAATGTTGCTAAAGTTCTGAATTTTGTTTTGTTAACAGATCAGCATTGCTTGTTTACTAATTTGAGTATTTTGAGTTCATCAATAGTTTTGGGTTTATGAAACATGTCAGTACTAAGAGTGGCTGCAATTAGATTGCAAGAGTTGTTAATGAATTTGATCCAATGTATGAAGCTGGTACCTATTTTGCTATTGATGTGTAAAGATGAATTATAGTTATTAATGTTGATAGGTGGAAGTGGTAAGATTATACTATTAGCTGATAACTCAATTGAGTTTTTTTCTTTTGAAAACTCCAGCATGATCTTTTTTGTTTTAGCTAGATTTTGGCAATAATTAATAAAGTGACTATAAGGAACTCTAATCTGTTTATTTATGTATAAAGGAAAGGGGGACAGTAGGTTTATGGAAAGGTGATATTTGATAGTTGTGTTCAAGTCAGCTATTTCAATTTGATTTATCAAAATGGTTCAGATTTCATTTGGTGAATTAGAAAGGTTGAAGAATAATGTTCGAGTTGATAATTTTTCCAGGCAGATAAGTTGTAGTTGTTGAGTTATCATTATCTTATTAGGTGCACTTGTCATTTTAGCTTAATCAGGTAAAATAATTATAAAAGGTAGTGGAACAGGTTGTGTCGACAGAAGTTGAGCTTTGATTTCTTCTAAATTATTCAGGAGTTGAAAAGAATTGTTTTTTTTCTTATGCCATAGTAATATTATTTTAATTATAGGTTGGGAAATTATGCATGGCTGAGAAGGGCAGTGGCATGATACTATCTGATGTGTGTGGGGTTCAAGTATGTGATGACGTCCTTTAATAGTTGATATGTCTCTATTATTTCTGCATGATTTTATGAATTCAGGAGATTGGTCTATTGTGTTGAAGGCCCAAAACAATGGAGTTGGATTAGATTTTGGAAGCATATTACCCTTAATGGATGAAGATATATTGGCTATATTTAAGAATCATATAGGTATTGGTCCTGGATTAATCTTTCCTACTTTTGTGTGGAATTCATTCTATAAATTTTTGACTGTGAAGTTGAAACAAAAAAGTTGTTTGATTGACCTCATATTTTGTCTATATAGGTGAAGTGCTATTGTTTTTGAAATTCTAGTATGTAATCCTATCGAAAGATGTGCATTACCATTCTCAAAAAAACATTCCAAAGGGCAAATATTGATATGGTATTTATGTGAGAATAAGGCTGCTTCAGTGATCCATAAGGATTTGAATAAATGAGGTTTGCATAGGAGCATTCCCAGATGGCTGAGCTGGCTTAGATTGAGTGGATTTTTTTTTTGATAAATGAAAAAGTAATTGGACTTGCTAAGGTCATGACCAGGAGCTTGATAAGAGTTTGACTTTTGCGATCGCTCAATGAAGTGAGATTCAAGCCAGCTTGAGAATAGACCATCTTGTTGGTGATTGTGCGTTCAACACCTAGTTTTGCTTTAATTGCTTTGTTTGTTGTCACTTGTAGTTTATTGAGATCACTTTTTTTTAATGGAGTTATTTGAAGGGTATACTCAAGTTGAGCTGGAATGATTCATTATGAAACCTGCTTGGTAATAGAGCCATTCCATCGCTTTTGTTGGGATATATATTCAGCGAATTTACTTGTTTTATCTAGTAAGTTTCTCTTCGTGGCCATGTCTGGAGACTTTTCAGATAAGTATATGTCTAAATATTTAATTGGCTGATTGAAAGGTTTTGTATAATGTATATTCCTTTTACTATTAAACTTTGTTTTCTTTTGTCACTTTTCATGGAGTGGCTGGTGATCAGGTCCATTTTTGTTTTGTTACATGTTATGTGATTCATTTTTAGAAATGAAGTGAAGATGTCTGTTGCTACCTGTAGTGGTCTAAGGAATGAGAGAATATTGCTATATTATCAATATATGCAAATATTTTGTCTGACTGTAGTAAAGTGTCATGAATTCTGGAGATGACCGGATTATAAAATATTGTTCAGAGTAATGGAGCTATTGTTTCACCTTGATCTAAGCCTTGGGATACAACTATTTGAGGAATTAGGCTATAATGTGCAATGAATTGGATTGAGTGTTTTTTTAGGAGATTTAGGATTAAGTTGTTGAAATTTGTTGGGATCTTTATTTGGGTGAGGGTTAGTTCTAAACTTTTTAAATTAACTAAGTCGTAGGCTTTTGAGATATCAAATGATGCCAACCAATATTTCTTGTTAAAGTTGTATGAAGAGCTAATTAAGGATTTCAAGATAGCTATAAATTCCAGAGTGCTTTGGTTTTTTGTACCAGTAAAATTGAATGATGAAAGAATATTGTTGTTCAGAATGATGTTTGATAGTCGAGTGTTTAAAATTTTTATGAAAATCTTTCTGCTTGTTTCTATAAGGGCATTGGAGCATGTGTCACTTAAACTATGAGACCATATAAGCTTCTTAGGTAGAAGTATAATAATGGAGCTTTTCCAGTGTCTAGGAGGATGATTATTGGACAAAATGTCATTGAACAGATTTATAACTGTTTTTTGTGTATTTGAACTTATATGTTTCCATAATTCATAAGAAATTTTTGTGGGACTGGGGGCCTTGTTTCCATGAAATGTTGCAATTGTTGACGTAAGTTCTTTTAGTATGATTTTCACCATTAAATTATTGTATAAGTCAGTTTGTATGTTTTGTTTCAGATTGTATTCAGAGACCCATTCCTCCTTCATTTCGAAGTTCTTTGGAGTTAGATAATTCTGATAATTATTAATAATTATGTCAATAAGAATCTCTGGATCATCTTGAAGTTCATTTCTATCATAAAGAATCGATAGGTCAAGGGAGGGTTTGAGAGCTCCCATGGCCATTCTGATATATTGCTTTGGTTTAGTCCAGAATCTTGTGAAATTATCGATAATGTTTCTCTGAATTTGATCACTGATATGTTTAGCTATTTGGATTTGTTTTTCCTTTAGAAGCAGTTTGAATGCTTTAATAGGACTGGGTGGCAGTGTTAAAATTTTGTTATAGAAACTTTTGGCTGATTGCTGGAGAGATTTTAAATTTCTTCCTGATGCTTTTGATTTTTGCAGGGCTGTCTTGATTTGTTTGATGGCTTTGTTTATTTCTAGAGATATTTGTTGGGATTTTGATGGAGTTTGTTGTTTTCTTATGAGGATATTTGAGTTTAGTGCTTTTTTTATAGTAATTTCGAGTGAGTTCCAAGTAGGATATGGGTCATTGAGAAGATATAGGTCAATATCTTCTTGCAATGATTTTATCTATTCTTTTGTGGCTTTGTTAAATTGGTAAGCTCTTGTTAAAAAGAAAATGTGTTGTGGTTTGTATTCAAACCATTGAAAGCAAGCATTGATCATTTTATGATCTGTTAGTATGGAATTGTTTTCTGTGACATTATAACTTAGGATTTTGCTAACTAAGTTGGGTATAATCCATAGCTGGTCAATTTTTGACATGCTTGTTGTTGTGTAGTGAGTATAAAGATGATCCTTTCCTGACACTTTCGCTATATCAATCATGTTTTTTATAAGTCGATAGATTTTCCTTTTCCGGTTGTTTGTTGGAGCATTTATGGCTAGAGCTTTTATAGGATATGTATTAAAGTTTCCACTGATTATAAATTCAGCTTCTGGATATAGTAATAGTAGATTATTGAAAGAAAATATAGCTTTATTTCTAAGGTCATTGTCATGTGGTAAGTATAGGGCTACAATAATAACATCAATTTTGGGTTTGAACTTTAGGTGGGCTGCACACCAGAATTCATTTTCAGTATATGTTTTAAAGATGTAGTATGATAGATTTTTGGGAATAAGTAGGCCTGTTCTATTGCTAGGGAAATTAGTGGATATGCTGGTTATAATTGTGTAATTGTAAAGTTTTTGAGATAGTGGTTTTTGTAGGATATGTTTTGTTTCAATAAGGATGTGAATATTCCTGGGATTGTCTATTGATGAAATTAGACATTGCAGGTTTCCTAATTGATTCAATCTTTGGATGTTTAGGACAGAAATTGTAAGAAGATTTTTTTTTATTTTTGATAACTTGGGTATTAATTGTATGAGTGGGTGTTGGGGACTTGGTGTGTGAGAAGGTGATAGATTGTTAGAAGGGTGTTTGTAGGAAGGTAATGGAGTGCGGGTTTCTAAAAAATGACTATTATTAGATATGGATTCAATTATTGATAAAACTTGTGAAAAAGAGCTGCTTCGGGATCAGACAACTCTGATTCTACTATAAACTCATCAGAAAGGATGTGGAAGTAGAAAAGATTTTTAAGAATTGTTAAGTTTGTATTAAAATTTTCATTGTCTTTAATAAGAAGGTTCATTTCAATATTCTTTTCCTTTAGGATTTCAGTGATTAATTCAATACTTGGGAGTTTTGGGAGATAGGGAGTAATCCACTTTCTAGGAATTGGACTATAGAATGAGGATTTGATTTTTTTGATATACTTATTAAAAGTTGGGTTATTTCGATTAAGCAGTTCTTTGGTAATGTCTAATGTTTGTTCAATAACTGAAAAGTCATTGGGGATTGGGGGACGGTCGAGCTGTTTGAGTGATGAGTCAATCCATTCTGAGTTTAGTGGAAGGGAATAAGAGTAATATGGGAAAAGTTGTTGGAGTAGCATGCTAACTTGTTTTTGATCTGTGATGGGGAGTAAGATACCGGTGTTTTTACTGTGTCAATGTAGTGATAGAAGTGAAAGTTTTTGGATGAGATAGTCATTTGGCAAGAATTGGACTGTGAAATTATATTGTCTGAGATTAGTAATTGTATGATGGATTTGTGTTGGGTTATTTGGGATAGAAAACATGAGTGCTAAATTCTCAGGAAGTTGTTAATACGAGTCTGGGAGTGGAGATTTTGGTGAAGGAAGATCAAAGTATGAATCTGAAAGTTTTGAGGGTACATAGTATAATTTCCTGAGTGGCTTAATCAGGTCTTTTAGATTTCAGAGTTTGGATCTCTCTCTGATAGAAATTCCACTTGTAATTCACTTGGAAGGTTATTTAGATCTTCAGATAAATTAGAATGTTGTTTGAAATAGTTGTTGGGAAGGAGATTAAAATTGTAAAAACTTCTGAGGGCTTTGGCTATAGCACCTGTAAGGCTGGGATTACTTAAAGGCAAGGGATGGGGAGTTTTATTTTGATTCTTGAAGGTATATCAGAGGAATCTGTGGGGAGAGTCAGAAGTTTATTTTTGATTTGTTCTTTGGTCTGAGTCAGGATTTCCTTGTAGTCAATTTTTTCTATAATAGGATCAATAAAGAAGTTAAAGCCAAATTCCAGTAGCTCAACTGCCTACTAGTGACGAAGAAGAGAAAGATTGGTCTATCTGAGAAATGTGGTCAAGATGGATCTATTGAGAATAATTCAAATTTTTTTCTTCGTGGTCTGATTAATATAGTCAATATTGTGTTTATTTATATAGTTGTTGTGAAACTCTTTTTCAATAGCTTCATATTTCTTTTGATGATTTCCTTTAATCTCGTTTGTTTGGATGAAAGAGCAGAAGAATAATCTGTCTCGTCTCTATATGACAATTTGGAAAGGATCGCAGATAGTAACTTTGGTGATGGAATTGTTGGAAGATCTTTGATTTTGATGTATAATTCGACTAAAGCTTTGGGATCTCTGGGTGTACTAGTAATTAAATCAACTGTCTCAGATATTGTTTGATTGTAATTAGGGGGATTTGAGGTTCTAATATCATGTTCATTAATAGAATATTCTGTTTTATCTGCCCATAATTGTCGATTAGAATTGTGTTGTTATTGATCAATTTCCATATTTGAGTTGGTGCTAGATGATGGGAGGGATTGATCTTGATTGGTGCTTTAATTTGAGCTATTTTTAGGATTATTGCCTACTAAGGAATCAGTATGATGATAATCAGATTCAGGGGTGTATTGAGCAGCATTAGGGGTATTGCAGATCTCCTTATTTGATTGGTCTTTTCCATGAAATGATCTTCTTGTGCAATGGAAGTGTTGAGAAGGGGTATAGGGGTTTTCCTTTTTTTGAGAGAAAAAGTATTGGAGGATTCATTGGTGGAAATAAAGATTTGATTCCAAGAACAATAAAGTTTGTAATTCATGATTTCTTTGATAACTTTTTTGACAGCAATTTCTCTATCATTTTTGGATAAATTGAAATTTGTTTGGTGTTCCATAAATTGGTTTAAAATAGGTGTTGCAAAGTTTGTAAGAATTTCAGCAGTCACTTTTAGACCAGGAGTGAAGAATTTAAAGGGGGTTTTGATTCAAAGAGAACTTGAATAATAGCTAGTGATTGATTTGAGTCATTATTATCAAGTTTGTATATGGAAATAAGCCATGAAGAGGGACAATATTGTAGAGGAGGAACTTAAATAGAGGCTGCTGGTTTTGTTATGTAAACAAGAGAGGTTTTATTTTGTTTGTAAATGATGAAAACTTTTAGTGTTTTGTTATCAATAAGGACTATATCAAGAATGGAGTATTCTTTTGTATTGTCGGGGGTCCTAGAGGGACTTCCTCCAGGTTCTTTTTGTTTGGTTTTTGATGGAATTTTTATTAACTTTGTTTCAAAATTTTTTGTGGTCAATGATTTACGGGAAAGAGTTTATTAATTATTTTAAATCCTTAATTATACAATCAAAAATTATAAAATTTATATATATTATATTTTAATACTGTTTTATTTATTATATTTTTTTCAAAAATTTTGGATATATAATTTTTAAAGTTTTATTATTGTTAAAAAATTTTTTTTCTTTATTAAATTTTTATGTTTGGAGAATTTTGATTGACTGTTATTATAAATTATATGATAATTAATAAAAAAATAAAGATATTTAACAATAATAAATCTTTAAAATGTATTAATAAAAATTTTTTTAAAAAAATATGAGAAATAGAATAAGTATTAAAACATAATATATATAAATTTTATATAGTTTTTCTGGACTGTCTGACAGCCATGTTGTGTCATCCATATATGTACTAGCTTTGACTTCCTTGTGTCATTTTCTATATGGTTCTTTTATGAACCTTTTCATTCTAGTTGTACTGTATATCTGTATCCTCTCCTTGATAAGTCAATCTCTGTTAACAGGGGATCCTAAAAGATATGCTATAGCAGTAATGAAATTATATTCCCCTAATCGATACTATACAGTATTTTGTATTGGGAGGTAAGTTTGTATATTATAATGACTTTGTTCTCTCTGTCTCTGAGTAGAGCCTGTATAATGTTGATTGCTCTTTGTGATATCTTAATATGCTTCATTGCTTTTATTAATATCTCTGTGTTGACCGAATCATATACTTTAGCTATGTCTTGGCTAAGAATTCACAGCTTTTTCTTTTCTCTTTATACATGTTCTATACATAAGTTCATTATATGTATAGGAGCTTGTATACTGTTACCTGGGAGTGCTGCCTAATTTAATTTATTAAGGATGTTGTGTTCTGTGCAGCAGTATGTCAGGCAATTACTCAGGATTTTTGTGAATATTTTTCTTCCTATGATAAGTAGTGTGATAGATCTGGTTATTTCAATTCTGTTCTGCCAGTCCTTGGATTTAGGAATCAGATATATATGTCCTGTACTCCATTCTCTCAGTGTTTCTCCTTGTAGCAGTATTCTGTTGTATAGATCAGTGAGCTATGCTATTGCTTTTGGCTCTAGGTTTTTATATACACTGTATGGAATGTCATCTGATCTTTATGTGGATCTAGAGCTTCTATCCCTGATTGCCTTCTATAGTTCCTGTATGATTACTTGTGCTATTAGGCTCTCAAACTAGTGTTCTTGAATCCTGCTGCTTGATACATATTGTTCTACCCATCTGACTGAGGTTTCCATTGGTATAATCTCCCTACAGTAAATTCAGGCTTCAAAATGTTTTGCCACTTTGTTCTTGATCTTCTCTGATTCTGTAATCACCTTTATTTGATTATCCTTTTCGATTACAAGTTTGTCTGTTATTATATATCTATTGGGCTTCTCTAAAATACTGTTTATCATTAACCTCTTATTGTCTAGAAGCCATTGTTGTTGCCTTTCTATGTGTTGCTGTATCCTTCTATTTTTTTGATAGTTGTTTATGGTTTGGTGACAATTTTATATCAGATGATATATTTTCTGCATATCTTTTTCCAATGTATTTGCTTGTTCTACTGATTAGTTAGTTTGCATATTAGTAGTTCCTTTGTAAGCTCTAGAAAATCTTTTTGTATACTATTAATTTACTTCAATATAAAATGTTCTGTGTGTTTATTGGACATATCAATATTTCTTTGGAAGAGTTCTACCAGTATCTAGATATTGGTGATTTTCTTGTACAGAGTTGAAGGTTTTTCCATTCTCATGTTTCTTTTCTTTAATTTTATCTTAGGAATGTGATGGCTTGCTACTATAAGAAGGAACTGTTTGAATCTATTTTATTTGTCTTCTATGTTGCCTTGTTCTAATCTGTCTCCTCTCTCTATGTTGTCTTCAATAGTTCTTGAATTTTTCCCATTGTTTGATATTTGTTTTGCACCAGTTATAACATGGATTGTTTCTATATATCTTCTGATAGCTGTTGGTGTTGAGTTGCTATATGTCTATTCTTGTGATCATGATTTCATAGTCATTCTTGTGTAAAGCATCTGGGTGGTGTATTATGTATGAGTTTCTTATTTGTCATGTTTCTTGTAGTAAGTACCATATTTGATCAATTCTACTATGGGCTTCTTTACTATTGCCCCATGTAAATTTCTTCTGTATTAGGTTATGCATCTTAAATATATCTTTAAAGTTTTTGATTATTAATTATTCTAGCAATTTTGAC
Source organism: Acaulospora colombiana (assembly GCA_910592055.1). Taxonomy (NCBI): domain Eukaryota; kingdom Fungi; phylum Glomeromycota; class Glomeromycetes; order Diversisporales; family Acaulosporaceae; genus Acaulospora; species Acaulospora colombiana. Next base: position 9,201 of record CAJVPT010004175.1, read on the forward strand.
TTTGGTTGACAGCTGTCTGAATAAAATATATTATTAAAGCTAAATCTCTATCTAATTAATATATCTTTGTTTTTAAGTTTATAAAAACTTTAAGTACAACTTTAAAAATAATTTATTACTCTATTGATAATTTATATAAAGATTTTTAAATTATTAACTTTATTATTATATAACTTTTTTCGCTGATCCTTTGACAACACACAAAAAAAATGTTCACAAGAAGTTTTTATATTTTCTTGCTAATAAAGTCTTAATACTTTTTTTAAACCAATTTGAAATATAACTTCAAGAGTTACTTCTATCCTTCTCCTATTGTTTACAAACTTTTTCATGCAAAAACTTGACTTCTAGTAATCAAGAAAAGTCAAGCAACACCTTTGATACCAATGGCAAGAAAGTTCTCAAAGGAAGAAGAACTGACTGTGAAGTATCTGAAGGTTTATTTAACCTTTGAAGCAAGAGATATGTGGAGGTTTTTGATGATAGAAGGGCTTATTTTTCCCCTTTCAGTCACTTATAGACCTCTTAGAGCTATCACTTTCATGGTTTTCTGAGAAATTTTGCCTACCTCAGTTTGATCCTAAATTTTTGGTAGCACAAATCCTCACCAAAAGTGATTGGCTGACATGAAATACATCAGTTTTTGAAATATAAACAAGCTTCTATTGGTCACATTTACATGTCTCAATACAATATTAGTAATTTAGAAAAGAAAGTTCTAGAAAAAGTGTCCTCTCCAATCATATATGTTTAACCTCTAGGAACCAATTATGATATTGAAAGATGAGCGATAGATATGAAAAGAAAATTTAACTTTCATCTTTCATTAAATTTCTCAGATGGTAAAAAGACTTTCTTGGACAAAATCTAAGGTCTTCAAATTTCTATTCTGATCAGGCATAGTTCTTGAAAAGATTTTTTTATCCCGGTTAGGCAAACTCTTCCATAATATGGTACTGGTTTCACTAGTGATAAGTGAATCTATACATTGGCAGAAGGATAAGTTTCTCAAACATTTTTCTTGGTTATTTTTCAGGAATGGCTAAGTTTCTCAAATATTATGAAGTGTAGATAATATTCCAATAAGGCAAACCCCTTTTGAAAGAAAACTGTGAAATAGAGCAAGAACCTTTTAAAGGGCTTTGATTTGCATTCTCCCTTCCCTTTTTTTTAATACCAACTTTAGCAATTCCTTATTTTTCAGAATAATCAATAATGACAAACTATTGCCAATGACCTTGGTTGACTTAGAGGCACTATTGCCAAGCTACTAGAAGAGTAAAATATTATCCTTTAAATCTGACTTAGAGTATCTAATTTAGACTTAGTTTTGTTTAGTCTGAACTAGCTTAGTAAACTTCTCATATTTTTTAAGTAGTATAATTCTTTAACTAATAATATACAATAATAAGTTAGTTGCTTTGTGAAAGTCTGTAAAATATTTAGGTATTTCTCAATATCTTAATAAAGACATGCCATTGTGGCATGATTGCAGGTTAAAAAAAAAAAAAATTATTAACTTTATTATTTATAGATCACTACTATAGATTTCTCTTTAAAATTTTGACAAGGCTCAAAACCCAACCATTGTATTCTATATTCTACTCTTTTAATTAATATTTTTTGAGACTTTTATTTTTTAAATTTTCTTTTTTTGATAGTAGTTCTTTTCTTAATGAAAATATAATTTTTTGACCTAGAAGATATAGAGATCTTTTTATCCTATTCTTTCTATGAATCTTTTGTAATTGTTTCTATTTAATTATCTTTTTATATCTTTTTTTTTAGATTTTTTTATAGACTTAATTGCAAACTCTTTTTTATATAATTATTATCTATTTCTTAATATTTTTCTTATGCATTTTCATAGTATTTTAGATTTGAAATTTCGTGAATAAGAGTCTTTTTTATAAGGCTAGTATAAAAATTTAAGATATCTTAACTGATTTAAAGATCTGTTTCACTAGTCTATAGATCTACTTATTAAGCTCTCCTAATTTTTTTTAGTTATTTATAATCAATCTAATACTTTTTTCTTCAGCTTTCTTTTTTCATTCTTGTAAAAACTTTCTAAAGTTTCAGTACATTCTATCTATTTATTTATTTTATGTGACTTGTAATTGGTTCTTATAGACTGAACATTCTAACAAGTATTATATTGTTTTATCCTATTAATTATATATAATATATTTTACTTATTTATAAATGTTAGATCTTTTTATAATCAAACTATTTAATATTAATAGTTCATTGTTAAATAGTTTAATAAGAAAACTTCTTTGTTAAGATTTTTAATATATATATTTAATATATACTTATTTTATTTATTTTTTGTTTAAACTGCAACTGGTATTAGATGTGAGACTTTATTTGACAATTCAATTCCACTGTTATTATATCAAATATCTCTATTTATACAGATTAATATTAATTTATTATATTAATTCTAACTAGACCTACTACAGTATCATTTCAAAAGTAGGTATATCTAGCTAGTGATTAGATAATTAATACACAATTATAAATGGTAATATTAAGCTAGTTGATATGGGGCTTAAATAACTTTTTATAATTTATTTAAACTGAAGGCTACCAGAATATAATGGCTTGAAGTATTTTTTATGAAGATCTAGACTAGAAGTCTTATTTCATGCAATTCTTCTAGTAATATGATCTTAAATTTCAGTTTCTGATTAATGGAAGGCCAGAAATCTTATCTTTATATAGTTTAACCTGTTTCAGACTGGTTTCAGATAATTGGATATAACTTTAACAGGATAATAGTAAATCTGATCAAAAGGATAATTTTAATTTTTGATTCTTAAGTAGTATTAAACTACAGACCTTATAATTGTGACCTGGAAGTATTACTACTGTACTATTGATTCACAGGTCTATATATATTTATATTTTATTTTTTTGCATACTAGATCCTATATGTAAATTTATTGCTTTGTAATTTGATGACTTTACTTATTTTTTATTCTTTTTTACTATATTTATTAATAAACTATTATTTTATTATTTATATTTTTAATAAATTATCTAATTGAATTATTTAAAATCTTATTTTACTATTTAATTTCTGGAATAATCTTGTGTAAACTAAAATTTTTTTATTCTATCAATAAAAACTTTAGAACTTTTTTAACTAGAATATCTATTTTTTTATTATGAGAGTAATTGATATATTGTATATCTTGATTTTGATAAACTTAGATTTATACATTTTTTTTTATTAGTTTTATCATTCATATTTAAAAAGATAAGTTTTTTTTTAAACAATCTCTTATGTGTTTTTCTTGGATTTTCTTTTTTTATTATCTTTTATTTAGAAATATAAATCTGGTTGTTTATATAAATCTCATTGGTACTATTGATACAAACTATTAGTAGTATAGTTAGGATTACTATTAGTTTGATTCTTGCAAAAAGAATCAATTATTTATTTCTATTTAAAACTTGTTTTCTTTTTTTTTGCTTTTTTTATTTGAATCAAAATAGCTACTATTTCATTTTTTTTTTTTTTATGATTAATAAGTAATCTATTTAAATAAAAAATTAACTTTTTTTTAAATTCAAAATTATATTGAAATGTTTTTATTATTTGATTTTGATATATTTCTTTTTTAATATTTTCTTTGATAATAATTTTTTTTCAGATTTTAATATCCATGTAATTTACTTTGCTATTTTGAAAAGAAATCTTGAATAGACTCTAGTTATTGTAAACATTCTTCTAATTATTTTTTCAAATACTATCTTAGAGTTTAATATTTTCCGTTTTTTGCATTTCTAGTAGATTTTTTTGCATTGAAATATAGTATTATATATATTTTCTTTATTCTTTTTCTACTATATAATACAATTATTGTTTTGTATTATATTTTCTAAACATTTGGGATATTTTATAAACTAGTTTTCTAATCATAATTATTATTATAACAAATAAAATATTCTACTATTGTTTTGTATTTTTTTTTTTTGTTTTAGCTTTTTTTAAACTATCTAATCTTTTTTGTTTCTTATTACTATTTATAGTTTATATTATTTATTACTATTGGATTTTATTGTAAGATATTTCAGTTTCTATTTTATATAGTTTTCTTTTCAAGTTCTTATAAGTTGTTGTAACTATTCTTTTGAGAAATTTTTTGTTATAATCTAAAACTATTTTAGGATAGGTTTTTTGTTTATATTCTATAGAAGTTGAAACATTACCATTTCTTGTTTTTTAATTTTCTATTTGAGTAATCAATTAATATATACCAACATGTTATTCTTAAGTAATAGTATAGTTTTTCTATATTTTTCTAGTGTAAAGTATTTCATAATTAAACTATTTTTCTTACTTTTACTTTATTAAAAAATATTTTACTATTTTACCTTTGAAAAGTTATTTTTATATCTTTTGCTAATTTAATTATTTAAAGTATAAAATTATCTTTATTTGATAAAGGATTTAATAATTTTATATTAATAAATTAAGTATCTTTTAATTTTTGATTTGTGCTTATTTAAGTTTGATAATTGATGTATTTCTACTAATTAGGAATTATTTAGTCTATTATATAATTTTATTATTTGATTTTCTTATTTTTTTTTTTTTTTTAAACACTAGCTCATTCCCATGCCAGTTCATATACTTTATTAAAATCAAGATATGTCCTAGGGACAATCAGGATGACTAATCATCCTTACTGCCTAAGGATTTACGATCAA
>CAJVPT010004176.1:0-13919 GCA_910592055.1 Acaulospora colombiana
TTAAAGCTGGCGAAGTCATGCCATATAGTTTTTATTTAATCATTTGTACTTTCTTTTATACACGAATTTAATTGTGATAAAATTTATTTATAATAGGAAAAAAACTACTGACTCAGTATCTTATCTTATCGAACCCTGTAATTCGCTGCAGTTCATCTTTCAGTGAATGTTAGTGTGTCATGACTCCACTAACACTGAAATTTAAGGAAAAATTGTATTGATCAAGTACCCATTTCCCAGGGTCTCTTTCATGGCATGGTTAGATAGCTCTATATATAGTTGTCCATTAATATTTTGTGATTCTTCTTCCTTTTGGATGTTATTACTTGTTCAGTAGTGTTTATTTCCCATTCACTCCCTTTTCTTCTTCTTGGTAATCCCTTATGTTTTTTCCCATTCTATCATTATGTTGCATCTCAGTTTCCAGACTTCTTTCTTCTCTTGTCAGAACTGGGCTGTTGCTGTCTTTATGGCTACCATCGCTGCTTCCTCATTGCCTATGATTTTCACTGCAGTTTATTTCATATTGTGTATGATGGCCCCTCTGATGATGTCTGTCTATACTATACCATTTGATCCCTTTATTCCATTTGCTTTTGTCATCGGTTGGAATGAATATTTCTATTTTTTGTTGGTTGGTTCATCTTGCTTTTGGCCATTAGCCCTGGCTGTACACTCTTCTAAGAAAAAGGAATTGTACTTTTCCATGAGTCTCATCTTGTTAGGTCCACATGTGAGGGAATAGAGACCTTTTTCTTCTTGTTTCTTGCAAATAATACAGGTTGGGTCTTTATAAAGGTGTGGTTTTTATATGTGCAGGTTTGCCATTGTGTGGAGTTCATTTAACCAAGTCTTCTATCTGAAGAATCTATTTTTGCAATCCTCCTGGTCTGTTTGTAGTGATGTGATTTTGGATGGTGATAGTGTTTGTAGTGTTATATTCCAGTCTATCTTCTTGAACTTGGAGCTAGTGAGCCATTCTTGCATCTGTCTCAGTGTTCTTCATTTGCTTGTCCATTTGATTTTTAGAAGTGTCTTCCCTAATATACTAAAGGGGAGGTTTGTAAATGTTTGGTCCTATCTAAGTAATATCATGTCACTTGTCAAGTTTACTTCATGTATCCTAATTATGTCCTTGGGTTTGTTTATCAGTGTGGTTGCTACTAATTTGTCTGCCAGTTCGTTTCCTCAGTTACCTAAGTGACTTTTGATTTTTGTTCACTTGACCTCAATTCTTTGCATGGATATAATCTCTATAATTGTTGTATTGATTAGACATCTATTTAGATTCTTTGTTGTTTTTTTCTAGTGTTACCTATCTTGGATAGCTTTTTTATTCTATTAATTACACTTTGACTATCTGTAATGATGTTGATTTTCTTTTCTGCACCAACTGTACTGATCGCTGTTAATATTGCTATTAGTTTAGCTCTGGTGGATAACAGGGTGTCTCTCGTCTCTACTTGAAAGGTGGTGATATCCATTTCTGACTCTGTTTGGATTACTCATCCTATTCTCATTCTGCTGTTTGTGTGTCACCTGGTGAAGTAGTCATCTGTGTATATTTGTAGATTGTTTCAGGGGTTATTTTTTGTGCGATCTATTATAATCACATTATTGTTCTGAGTGGGGCCCTTATTTTCTTCTGGATTATGTTTTTTGTGATTGATTTGGGATCCAAGTATATGGTTGATGGGGTTATGTTGGATGGTTGTTTGTGATTAATCTCTCTCAGTGCATTTTCGATTCCTTGGGGGAATGACTAAAGTCTATTCATTCTTGGTTGACTTGTGTCTGTCTCCTATATTTTTGTTATGAATCCCCTGGTGCTCTTTGAGACTCTGATGTTTACTAAGTTCCTGAGTAGTTGCATCATTATATATTGCTGTTGTCCTTATATCATTTTCCAGTTCTATATTATTAAAGGAGCAACCTTTGCATTTAAACACTGGTGATAACTTGTCATTTCTAATTATATGTATGGCAAGAATAGCCTGATTATTTATAATCTTCTTTTTCTTTATTATTACTATTGCTGTGCCCTTCTTGGTTGTCAACCATTTAATTGTTGACTGTTGTTGATGTGGGTGTACTGGTATATTGGAACGGAAATTGTTAAAGTATAGATTATTGTTCTTGTCCTCTCTGATGGGTATTTGTTCTTCTGTGTCTCTCTTCTATAGGATTCTTAATTTGGTTGACAGTTCTTTCAGTTCTCTATTCTAGAGGGGGGTACAACCTTGTTTCCCTAATCTGTACATACTTGTTGCAGAAAAGGAATCTTGTTTTGTTGTCATTGAGAAGTTGATCAAAGAATAAGATTTTTCTGTGTATAAATGAGTTTCTGTACTTGTGATACTATTTCTCTGAGACTATTTCCTTGATAGCCTTCCCTTCCTTCAGGATAGCTTTCCCAAACCATGTATGTTTGGTTGTAGCCAGTGTGATTCCCTGACATTTAAGCATGTTTAGTATATCATTTGTCAGGTTCTTTTTTCTTTATATCCAGACGAGCAATCTGTCCATTAGGATGGATGTATTGGACCAATATTTATTCTGTAGTTGCTGTAGTCTAATTTGGGTTGTTCTTCCTTCCAGGTCATGACTGTTCAATCTATAAAGCAGGTTTTTTCTATGCATAAAGATCTGTCTATCCCATAAGCTGAAGAGCTTGTAACCAAAGTTGCAGTGAATGATACAGTTTAGTATTGTTGTGGCCAGTCCTGCTTTATGTTTAAAAACTTTATTTATCTTACTGCCTAGTTTGTTGCATTCTTCTTCTGTCAAGACCATGTTATTTAAGAGATATTCAATTGTTGGGAAAAGAGCATGATTGCAAATGTATCTTGTTTGTTTGTCTGTGATCTTTTTCCATGCCAGGATTTTAGTTGTCATCTCAATTTTTCCTTTGATAATATTTTTCTGGTGTGCTTTTTTTCTGTCTTCTGAAATCCATACTCCTAAGATTTTCATTGCTTCATTACTTTGTAATGGCACTACCTGTGTTCTGCTTATTATCATTCTCTTTTTTCTGTGTTCTTTGCTTGTATTGAGGTAGACCAATGAGGATTTCTTGCTATTAACTTATATATCATTGATTCTTAGAAATTCTGTTGCCTTGTCTATAATCTCTTGTATATCAGCTTGACTACTTGCAAACCATGTGATGTCATCCATATAGGCAGTTTCTGTGATGTGTGCCTACTTTACTTGTATACTTGTTATTTTTTTTTGATTTGATGATGTGAGATCTAGCAATACTTCTGTTTCCATGGTATAGCTCGTGTGTTTGTCCTCAATTTCTTGTATTAGAGGATCATAAAAGATTCTTCATAATAATGGGAAAATGGTGTCACCTTGATCAATTCCATCTTGTATGGGGTATTCTTCAGTGAGACCATATGCTGTAATTACCCTGTTGTTTCTATCCACTAGTATGTTGTTCCGATATGTGGATTCTTTTGAGAGCATGGATTATCATATCCCTATTGATTGAGTCGAATGCTTTGCTGATATCTTGACTGAAGATCTAGGCCTTCTTTCTGAACTCTCTGGCTTCTTCCATAATATTATTCAGGATATGGATCAGTTCTTGAGTACTTTTTTCTGGAAGTTCTGCCCAATTGTTGATGCATAATATTCTGTGTTTATTGCATACTTCTGCTATGCTTTCTGATATAATGCTCATAAATACTTTTCTTGTTTGTCTCTAACAGAGTAATGGACCATATTATGTTTATGTCACCTAGCCAATCTTTGAGTTTGGGAATTGGGTATATATTCCCTTTTCTCCAATCCTGCAGGGTGTTTCCTGTGTTTAGAATCGTGTTAAAGAGTACTTTTATCAACTTCAACCCTGTTTTTTTCAGGTTTTTGAGTGCTATGTAGAGTATTTCTGATAGATCTGGTGCAGTAGAGTTTTTTTTCTTTTTGATGGCTTTGTGTATCTCTGGTATATCAATTTTTGATGTCACTTTGTTGAACCAGTACTCTTTTACAGCTTTCTTGGATTAGTATTGTTTCTTTAAATGTGGAAATTCTTCAATATCTAACATTTGTCTCGATCTGGTCCACTTTTGAAAGTGTTACTTGATCTTGCCTTTGATTGCCTCTGGATCCATTATGACTTCTACTTCATTCTCTTGTGTCCTTTTGATTAGTCTTTGTATATTGATTATCTTTGGTTGTCTGTCTAATATGCTATTAATCTTCTTTCTCAGTTGTTCTTCTAGGTATTTGTATCTTCATTCTACTCTCTTCAGGATAAGTTTCCTCTTTGTCTGTTCTACTTTAACCTTCGTGATTTTGTTTTCTACTTCCCAGATTTCCTTGATTTCTAACAACCATTTATGTAAGGTTTCTCTGTTTAGTATTGTATCCTTCTGAAAAAGGGATAATGTTGTTAACAGTTGGAATGATATATTAATTTGCTTGATTTCTTTCTTGATGAGTGTTTTTTCTACTTCTGATCTGGCATTTGGCTCTATTAGCCATGCTTGGCAGCACCTGTATATTCTGTTTAGTTTGAGCTGTTTCTACATTATTTTTTTGAAGTTGGATTTGTATATGGTACCGGTGTTTCTTCAGTTTCTTTTTTTTCTAAATGTTGTTTTTGCTACTGTTGATATTGCTTTCTTGAAATGCTGTCATATCTCCTCTGCTGACTTTAGGTTTTTTTTGAGGATCTCTCTCACACTTTCATCCATTTTCCTTATAAATTTGACCCATTGTTTAGGGTTGGAGTTGATGTAATTGATTTTGTTTTGTCAGGTATTATTTCTATTTGCCAGTTTGGACCATGTCAAGTGTAATATGTTGAGATGTAACACTACCATCTTATAATCACTTTGGATAACTGTTTCTATCACTGTGTAGTATGCATTTATGATAAAGGGAAGTAGAGACCTTGATATTTATATATAGTCTAGTCTGCTACTATACTCAGATTTTGGTCTGTTGTATGTGAAACTTTTTATTAGCGGGTGAGTGTTTCTAAATGTGTCTATAAGATCAAAGTTTATCAGTGTGTTGATTATATGTTGTGACTTAGTTTTTCTTGTTTTTTTATTTATATGGTCCAGGCTCTCATTTGTTACTTCATTGAGGTCCCCCATTAGTATTAGAAACATGTTTTTTCCCTTCGCCTCACTGATTTTTTCGTTGTACCGATGTTAAAGTTTTATTTTGTTCTGTTTGTCATTATTATTTGCTGAATTGTATATTATTATTAGTCTGTATTAAATTTTTCTTCTGAAGGCCATTCGAGGAGTATGCCACGGTTGTTGCATTCTTCAGTATTGTAGACATGTATGGCCCATTTCTTTTCCATTACTATAGCTACTCCTGCTCTGTGACTTTGATTTATTGATTTTGTTGTCCATATTTGATATCTATTCTCTGTGTCCCGTCATTTCTGATTTCTATCAATCAGGTTTCTGTTATTTCTAAGATGTCAATTTGTGTTTCTTGACAGAATTTTGATAATGCTATTCTATCTGTTTCATTGTTAATTTCTCTTACATTTATTGTTTCTATTTTCCACCAGTTTTGTTCTTTAATTAGTTTATTTTCTTCGATTTCTTGTCTATTGCAAGTGTTGTTTTCAGTCTGGTTGTTAATCATAGTTATTATGCATAAATTGGGGAGTAGATTCTGTTGTGTTTATTTCTTCGATGAATGATTCTAGACAGTCTATCATTTCTCTCATGGTGGAATCAATTGTGGATTCCATTCGACTGATTCTTTGGTTTATCATCTCCTATTGTTGTTTGATGTCCATCCCCTTTGGTGATGGAATCCTGAAGTTTGACATTGATAAAAGTGAGCAGTTATTTGTGGAGAAGTCTATGATGGCTGGACCTTTTGCTTTAATGGTATGTCCTGTCTCAATTGCTGTGATCCTTCTGTCCAGCATGTGAACTTGGTGCTTAATTGTATTCATATCTGCTTGAAGTTGTCTAAGGATCTCTAATATCATTTCTGTTTGTAAGGGTTGGATAGGGGGTCCTCTTGCAATACTGGCATATATTCATCTTGAATTTGTTGTATTTGTTATTTTTGGTTTATTGCCTTGTCTTATTCTAAGAGGTCCTCTTTGTTGTTGAAGCATAAGTCGTGGCTGATCTAGTCTATTAATTTTTTTTTCTTACTAAGTTCTTTTTCTCTATAGTGCAGATACTAATATCATGCTCTTGGGCTTCACATCTGAAACAGAGTTTTGTTGTTTTTGTTATCCATTTCAGTACTGTGTCTCCTAGTTGAGATGTGATGTTTTTTGCTTCATTTAGTTCTTGGGTATTCCTATAGTATAGGATAATGAAACTTTTGTTTTGGTTAAGGTGATTGAGGGGAAGTTAGCAAGCTTGGGCATGCATCTGATCGATGATTGCTTGCAGGTCTCTTGCCATGGACTTCTGTGATAGATTGGCGAGGTTAACACTGTACTGATTCCTTTTTTCTTTGGTAATGCAGATTCTGACTGTGGAATATATGTGTATGCAAAAGGTATCCTTATAGATGGCCCATGTCTGACTATATTTTTCAAAAGCTTCTTTTGTACAGAATTGTACTGTTCCAGATTGGACAGTGCCTGCTAGTTATAGTGTGATATGTTCAATTACTGACCTGTCTTCAAATAAGCTGGTGATTTTCTTTTTTGTGTACTGTGTGGGGATGTTCCAGATCCTGATGGATCAGGCTTTGCTTTCCTGTGTACCGATCTGTGGTGCAAGCCTAAATTTGGCTTTTTTATTGCCAGTAATCTTTTATTTACATGCCATTGTAGCCTCATGGTAGTTGCTAAAGATGGCTGTGATCATTGATATACCAATTGAAAACTCTGTGTATATATGTCTTAGAGATGCTAGGTGCTCAACTTGTTGCAAATGTAGTTAATTTTTTTCTCAGTTGAGGAGCCAGGCACTTCTTCTGGGTTGATAATTGCCTTGCCCGGATGAAGTGTGTCATGTTCCTCTTGAGTATTTTTTTGTTCTATTTCTGCAGTCATTGATACTGAATTCCAGTCATAGTTGAAGTTGTTGTTGATAATATTGCTATAGTTTTTTGGGCTCTCTTCTCCTTCTTCTGTTGTAGAAGCTATTGAGGTAACCTTTAGGAATGAGATCGGTCTGGTGTCCATGGTTGTTTCCTCTAATGGTTCTGGAGGCTTCGTAATGTCTTTCTCAGTATCAGTCCTATTATTATATTCTTCATTCTCAAGCTTCATATCCTCTTGATTCTTGGTATTGACTTGACTGATCTCTGCCATTTTCAGTTTTTTCTTGGTTTCTGTTGGTGTCTGGTTCTTCTTTGTGCCAGTGAAGGGTTAAACTTGTTTCCGAGTTTAGATTTTAGCAAAGGTTTAATGATTTTGCCACTGCCTGTCAAGATTCTTTCCTCTATGTAGTTAACTGTTAGGTCTTTTGTTCTTGTTGACCTTCTTGACATGTTTGTTATAGAAGCTCTTTGTAAGCGTTGCATTTTTTCTTCAATATTTTGGATTTTTACTATAAAAGAAAATTTTTAAGAATTTTGATGCAAGTGTGAAAAAGTTTTTTTGGAGGGGACTTGATTGAAATTGTTATAGATCCCTATATACTATTATTTCTAAAAGTACAGCCCAATTGTTCTTCAACAGGATGGAATATATTCCGAAAACTTTGATTAGTCTATTGATGATGAATTTTATAAAAATCTTTTTTATAAACTCAAGTAGTATTATTGACCAGGTTATATTAATATTGTATTGCTAGTTCTTTAGTTTTGAAATCAGATAGATAGTACCTTTTTTCCATTCTTTAAGAAGTTTTTTTTTGTGTTAGAATATTGTTAAACATAATTCTCATTGTTTCAAGTATCTAGATATTCATATATTTAAACATAATATATGGTATATTGAATGGTCCAAGACTGATTTGACTGGTATTGAAAATTATTTCTTTAAGTTCTATTGTTAAAATCTGTGTCAATGTTGCTTTGATATATTTTCTGTCAATATATATCTTGATGCTCAAAAATTTGTTTGTGTTGTATCCATGCTTTTAAATGGGTATGAACATGTTTTTTTATTTCTATGGAATCATGGATAAGATGATGTTCTGGACCTTCTTCTTTAATTAGCTTGATTGTAATAATATTTTTTATAGAATTGTCTAGGATCGATTTTATCATTTATTTTTTGTCTATGTCAAACCATACATTTCTTTTGGTGCAAGCAAAGATAATGTTATTCATGTTTATTTCCATTATTCAGACAAATCTTATGAAACTTGTTATTCTTTATAACATTCTAATATTTATTTTCTATGATTTTGGAATTAATATCAAACTCAATTCTTTGCTATTTCCTATACCTCCAAATCCTAATATTATTTCACCTGATTAATTAATAGTACTATTTATAACCAAGATTATTTTATTTTATTTTTTTTTTATTTTTTTAAAAACATGTAATATTGCCCATTTTATTGAATTTATATATAAGTACATATTACTTTGTCAAGTAAAGGTTATATTACAAGCATTTTTCCATGTGCCTAAAGTATATTATTACAATAAAACCAATTGTTACCTGGTTTGATAGGTACCTGCTACTATCAGTGGCGGGGCTCTGACTTTGAACCCTTGTGGCATGTTGTCCTTGTTATGGACTAACATGTCTAGGCACCGTTAGTATGTTTCTTATAGATTTCAAAGATATTGTAAGTTCTGCTGAGGATATTGGGTATAAACTCTGTAAGATATACATCTATTTTGTTGAGTGTGAGGTCTCCATGATTTGTTTTGTTGGAAGGTCATTTGTGGTTTTTCCTTTTTTTCCAGTTGATATTCCTTGAAGTTTCTCCTACTGATATAGACATTTATATTTATCAATCCAGATATTATAGATCCAGAATCTGATGGTGTTGCAAATACTATTTATGGTCTCTGCTATTTTGTTGGTTTTGATATATTTCCTAATAATCTGTAAAACAGTTTTACTAATACCTCCCATAATGATTTTGTTTCACATATTGTTTATGGCTATAGTTGACCTGAGTTTCTGTTTAATGTTATGATCAATATTGTTATCTATTCTTGGTATTATTTCTTGATGCATAATATTGAGTATTACTTGTTCAATGTTAATGCTATAAAATGAGTATTTGAATGGGTGGATGTTGTTTTCTATATGTGGGCACACAAAGCATGTGTCTGATTTGTAAATATTGAGGCTTCTAATATGGAGCATATCCATTGTGAAAGCTCTTTGTTCTAAAGTTTGAGTGTGAAGCTTCTTTGCGAATGGTCCCAAGAGTCTATTATGTTGAGCTTGATAGCTGATAAGTGGAGTTTCTGAGTTGTTTCCTGCAGTTTATTTCTTCTGCCTGTTGTTTTATGAGATCTTTGTTTCTGTTTAAAATGATTCATTGATATGTTAGCTGCATTTGTCTTATGTGCTTGAGGGCCTTCTGAATAGTTATAGTAATTTCAGTTTGATTTTTGTAGAGAAAAGTAAGGATGCTATGATTGAGGGTGATGTCAGTTAGCTGTCCTTGAGGGCCAGACACATTATCATTGTTGTGGTGTTTCGCCAGTCTGTCAACTTCAAGAAAGGGGTGGGTAGCAGTATGGTTTTGTTTATCTGTTTTAAGCCAGGTAATTGAATTTTGGAGATGTGCTGCTATGATGTTAAGGTTACTGAAGAGTCTAAGTTCCTTAATTTTTTTTGTTATTTTCCATGTATGCGTTGTATTCTTCTATTAAGGATAGTGAATCAGTTTCAATTGTAGTAATCTTTTTGATCTACTTATAGCTATTGCTATTGTTGTAGCAAAGATATCTGTCTGTGTGCTAATAGTTGCCCTTCTAGTTGAATTTTTATTGAAGCAATACTATCCTGATTGTCATAGATATTGATACCTATTCCACATGTTTTAGAGTTGTTTTTGGAGTTGTATGCTTTATCTATATAAATATGAAGATCAAAGTTCTTGACTTTGCGATATATTTTGAGAAGTTCTAGTTTGGTTGAGGAATCAAAGTTGATAGATTGAAAGAGATCTTGTAAAATATGTGAGGTGCTATCGATTTTTAGTCCATTCAGGACATGATTGGGTTCTGTGAGAAAACACCTGATGCTATCAGATGATATTTGTATTCTTTTCTATAGAATAGAATCAGATGAGCTGCACAATTTTGTAGTGTTAATTATGGGAACCTTGAAGACATTGACTTTTGGTACTTCTATGCAACAGATTTCATCTCTATTATCAGTAATGTTAAAGATATCACACCTGGTGCAGGCATTTACTAGGTAATCGTTTGCCATAGTATAGTATCTGACTTTAATTCTATTAGGTTTTTCATTGATATGTTTACTCAGGATTTATTGATATCTAAACTGTATGATGTACCAGGAATTTTATGTTTGTCCTGGATTGATTTGCTCAATTTGAATAAGTAGATTTAGAGATAGGCGGATGGAGATGTTATAAAAGTGTAATGTTATCTGTTGTTGAAGATATGGGAACCAAGTGGATTCTTTTTTCTTGATTATTTTGTTGTGCAGTGTCCCAACCTGTTGCCATTTCAATGGCTTAGTCATATAGGAGCTGGTTAATTGTTCGATTCAGAAAAACTGGTGAGTTCTAAGGGCTATTCTATATTTAAGTACCAGTCTTATTCAACAAAGTCTTTTATGGAATGTAGGTTCTGAGAAATATCATTCTTCATAGTGGATCTAGTGATATTCATATTGTATCTCTGGATGTTCTGGAGGCAGTCTTGTAAGAAGCTGATCTTGCTTTTGAAGATATGTGTGCAGGTGTTAAAGATATCTTTCTTTTGCCATGCCAGCTATTGGAGCTCATGTGTATTGCTATTCATAATGTAACTGACTATATTCGGATTTAACAACAACTGTTATAAGTCACTAGCGTGTTTTTATAGTTGTCTTGTTTATATTTTTATAATACTGTGTTAGTTATTGAGATGAATTATTTTGTTGGGTACAGAACAGGCCAGACTAACCTATTGTCTGAAACTATGTCTTATTTTTTTGTCAATTTTGTTACATTTTCTCTGTAATAGAACTAGGTCTTAAGGAGATATTCTATGGTAGAAAAAATTAAATAGTTTGTAATGTATCAGTGCATTTTGTCTGTAATATGTTTCTTGAAAAGTGTGTTGCAGAGAGTGGTTGGCTTGGACATGATTAGCTTTCATTGATGCTTCTTGCCAGCTTTGGCTTCATGCCATATGCCTAGGACTCTAATGGCTGTTGTTGGGTCTGCTAGTGTTATTTCATAGTTGTCGACCTAGATACTGTTTTGGGGTGCGTTGATTATTAACAATTCTGATTTGTACGGGTTAATTGTAGTATCATTCAGATTATAGAAGAAGGTCATAATGTTGATTATATCCAGAAGGCTCCTTCTGTTCTGAGTGATGAAGGTGGTATTATCCATGTATACTGTGATAGATATGTTTATGTTTGGGAGGGCAAAGTTGCTTTGTAAAGGTTTATGGCATTGGAGCTGATATCCTTTCATGTTGTTGATGGCAGTAATAAGAGGGTTATAGTATATGCGCCAGAGTAGATGAGATATTGTTTTACCTTAATCAATACCTTCTATGACTAAGTATTGATCTGTATTGCTGAAGTACATAATAACAATATTTTTCAATTGTGAAAGCAGTTTTTGATTAAGTTGATGGTTTGAATTGGGATTCTAATCCAATATATTGATGTTATCAGTCTTTCTATGTTAACTGTATTATAGGCTTTGCTCATATCCTGAAAAAGTATATAGTATAGTTTACATATATTTCTTGCATTCTCTAGAACTTGATTTATTATTAAGATTGGTTCCCTAGTACTGTGTCCAGGTAGCACAGCCCAGTTGTGAGGGGATAGAATGAGGTTGTTTGTGAGATCTTTTACCAGTTTGTTTATAAGAATCTTTGTGAATATCTTCTTAATTGATTCTAATAGAGTTATGGAATGTGTGATGTTGATATCATAGTACCATTCTTTAGGTTTGGGGATGAAGTATATTGTACCATTTTTCCATTCCTTTGATACTATTTCTTTGTCTATGAGTTTGTTGAAGAAAATTGTGATGAGTTTCAAGAAGTCCTTACTCATGTGTTTGTATGCTATATATAGTATTTGTGAGGGGCTCAGAGCGGATTTGTTACTAGTCTTGTTGAAGCATCCGCTGAGTTCTGAAAGTGTTATAGGAAGGTTGACTTTTCTGTACCAGCTTGGATTTATGTTTTTCTTGTTCATATTCCTATTACCAAATAGTTCCCTTGTATTCATACAATTGACACTGTCTAGTTCATTCTTTGAAATGCAACTGAACTTCATTTTTGATTTCCAATGGATCTATAATGAGATGTTTTTCACTAGATGTGTTGTTGACTAGTTTACTAGTGATGATGCTTTTCTTGGATTGGCTAAGTACAGATTGGATAAGTTGTTTTTTGTCTTGATCAAACCAGGTGTTGTGAAGTTCTTTTCACTTTTTTATATTAGTCTTGATTTTTTCCTGGATTAATTTTTTCATAATCAGTCTTTCAATCTTTATAAATATATCTATTTCTGATATGATATTCTTGATGTTTGGATTAGGGATCCATACTGTCAGTAGGATCCTGGTAGAGATGGCTTTGTAGAGAATGTTACTTCTGCATGGACAGTATTTATTGATTTTTTTCATACTGGACCAGCTATCTTCTATATTTATTCAATTGAATGAGAAGAAGTGGTTTGTTAATGACTGGCCTTTTCTGATGGTTCTTTTGTTTTTCCTTGAATTTTTGGATATGTTTATTTGCAGCTTTGAAGATTATATCATGAAGGGTATTCCATATCTGGTCAATGTCTGAATTGTCTTGTGCTAGTTCAGATACTATGTATTTACTGAAAGAATCTAAGTCATTTGTAAATGCTTATCATTGTTCATCTGATATAGCTTGTCAGGTGAAGCAGGTATTGTTGTGTGGGTAGCACAGATATTTTATGGAGGACTCTAGCTTCCAGGTTTTCATATACATCAGAAATTTTTTTTGACTGAAATCTTCAGAGATCTCCACCATAAAAAAATTTTCAAAAAAAATCGCCGGAAAACTTTGAAGATCTTTGAAAATTTTTATAAGGAAAAAATTTTATAATATAAAACTCTGGAGTTTTTTCATAATAAAAATTTTTAAAAATATGCAAAAATTTATAATGACTTAAAATAAATATTTACTTAATAAATATTCATTACTTTTATCAAATCTTGGAATTATATGAACAATATTATCAATTGTTCCTATATTTATTAAATTATATATATTTATTAATTTAAGATATGCGTATCCATACATATATGAAGTTTTTTTCGATTTAAAATCAAACCATTGTACTAATACTAATCGCAATGGAGATCTTCAAATCTCTTCGCTTATATTTAATATTAATAATACCTAAAAGAATATTAGTTTAGTAACATACTATTATATACCTTATTAATACCTTTACATAACAGATTACATTATTTGTCATATAATTACAAAGTTCTTTGGAATTCATTTTAATTGATATGTTACTAAACCATGAGCTGTTATGATATTTATTAGTTGCTCGGATGATTTGATCATTTTCTATTATTACTGTTTCAAATATTGTTAATATAAAATGTTTTATATAAATATTAGTAGCATTAAAATATAATTCTAAACTACTTTCAAGATTTTTCAATCCTTATATGTAATTTTCATTCTACTTCGAAAGTAATCGAAGTACTTTATTTATCATATTTGATAAATTCTTAGAATCGAATTTCCATAGTTTATTTGAAAATGTAAATGCTTTTGGAGTTATTGAATTATTGATAGAGCTCTTTATTTGTTTATTTATTATTATATTTCTATGATTCTATATAATAATA
>CAJVPT010004177.1:0-13918 GCA_910592055.1 Acaulospora colombiana
TATCCAGTGATATTTTTCAGTTTCCATACAGTCCCATCAAGTTTTCCGGCGGTCATTGGTGAGCCAGATTGATGACCATAGTCTTCCAGTGACCATTTTTAACCACTCTTCAAATATGTCTACAGTGGTTTCTCTTGATTACTTCGTAACAGATTGTTTCTCCCAATGGAATAGTTACCTTGGTGATTATTTCCGAATTTCTTCTCCCAGGGTTTGCCCCTGCATTTTCCTATCGTAACTATTCAACTTTATTACTCCTCATTGGCTACCTGTGAGGTTCAATCTCTGGTAATCGTTGGTGATAACGATCAAAGATCTCCCAGTATGTGTCCGGCCCTTTATATTTTTGCAGCTGGTTCGTGCAACTGAAGTCTCCCAGACTTCCTATGAGACTGGAGTTTTTGAGAAGAGGTAGATTTCATATGAGGCCGATAGGATCCTAAGTCTTATTATTGTCTTTCTTGGTGTTCTTAGTGTCTGTGCATATTTTAAGTGGCGGAATGTCGTGGCTTGTTTTCCAGTGCTAAAACTGACTAGAACCTGTATGACCTGTTTTTTATAACACTATAGTTGGACGGTGGATTTCTATAGGTTATTTTTGTTCAAGCTTGCATGTGACTGGTGAGCATGCATTCTTGTACAACGTAATCTATAATGCAAATACTGTTCTGAAATGGGATTGAACCAGTAACTTGCAGATGGTGATCTAGGAGCACACCCACTGTGCTATTGACCCACAGGTCATAAGGTTTTTAGGTTTATTTAGAAGATTTAGTTTTTTCTTAAAAAATGTTTCAGGAGGAAGATTAAAATTGTAATATATTTATAAACTTTTGACTATTTGTACTAATAATTATAATGCAAAAATAGGAATATAATAAAATAGTTTAATTTTTTTATTTGTAAGAATGAGATCAAAAAAGATAGAAAGTTCAGTAATTCGTTTTTAATCATTTTTTTATAATATTTGAGAATATTATAGTAATTTATTTTTAATAATATTAGATCCATAAAGTAATTAAAACCATATTTATGAATTGTAACTACTTGCTAATATTTAAGATCTAATAGGTTACAGGTTTAAGATTGGCTATAAAAAGAACTTTATTAATAATGGTTTTGATTTTACATTTGATTACTTTGATAATAAAGATGATATTATATTTGTTGCAATATTTGTTGTGATATTGTTTTTCAATTACTTTATACTATAATTAATATTTGTCTTTAATTATTTCTGTTTGTATAAATATTTGAAAGAAAGTCCTATTTTTAAGCTCAATTTTGATGAATATTGCTTTTAAATTTTCAGGTGTTCTAATGAATATTTCTTATTTTATGTTTAAGAAAAGATTGATAATTTCTTTAGATTCATGAATTAAGGTATTGATTTCTTGACAGATTTTCAGAAGTACTTTTTAATTTTCTTAAAGGTCAACTAACTTGATATCTAATTTATTGTTAATTTAATTAGTCTATGAAATAGTAAAATTCTTTGAAGATATTTTTAATTGGTTTATTGTGATATCATTTGTTATTACTTGTAATTAGTTCAAGTCTTCTTAATTATTTGTTTTATTATTACTTCTTTTAGATAAGATAAGCTGACTGATATATATGTTCTGCATATAAAATGATGTAGAAATGGATTGATTTGTGTCTATTTGTATATTATTGTCACTAATTATTTTCTTAGTTGAAGTAAATATGTTTGGAGAAGGTATGAGATTTTGAGTTTTTTTTGTTTTAAGAAGAAAGTATTAAAAATTTCATTTGTTATAATTTCAAGTTTGCTTCATGAAATATAAAGACTATAGTTCAGTTTTTTGATTATGACTTCTTTTATAACTATTTTGTGGTCTTTATTTATAAGTTTAAAAATTTATTGAAAGTTCAAAAATATGTTAACAGCTGTCAGAGTCATAGATTCAAGAGTAAAGATAGTAATATTTATGTGAAAACTTGAAAATCTATTTCTTTGAATAGTTTTGAAAGTAGTTACTATCACTTTGAACTTGACATATTTATTTTCTGAACTTTTAATAGATATAAACCAAATAGGAGAATAGTTTTCAAGATTGAAGAGGGAATAAGAAGAGAAGAAGATTAATGATAAAAAGTTTATTCATTTTTGTGTTTTTATAGTAGATTATTGCTATTTCTTTGGATATCAGTAATAAGGACATAAAGAAGAATATATTTATATTAATAGTTAAGTTTCTTGAAAGGTAAATTCTCAGGTTCCTTTGATTTTTTCTTTGAGGTTGATATTATTTTTAAGATTATTTTTGTTCTTTCTTTATCTGTTAAAAAGCTTACCATCTATCTTTGGTTATTCTTTAATTTATCATATTATTATTTTAAAGCCATTCTAATTGCATCTCTTGTTTCTTTAACTTTTAATCTTTGGTATATGAAGTTGAGATACAATAAAAAGACAGATCATTATGACATGATTGAGTTAAAATAAAAAAAAAACAAAGATTTTTGAAGAAAATTAAATATTAATTTTTTTAAAAAATTTTTTTTCTTATAATATACAGTATTTGTTTATTACTCTTTTTTCTTTATTTAATTAATTCTTTTTTTTTTATATACATATTAATTTTAATATATAAATTCGAAAAAATTTTATTCAAGGTTTATGAATTGATACAAAAAAAAATAAAAAATAAAATTCATTATCGTTATTAAAGAAATAAATATTATTATTATAGAAAATACAAGACCCTAGACCGTTTTTGACGGAAAGTTTCTTGTGTTTATCTAAGGAAAAAACGGGCTGTTGGGTTTTCCTTCTCAAAAAAAGAGATACAGTAAATATTATGCTATTTATTTAGATTTACACCGTGTAACGTGTATTTCCTATTAAAGTGTTTTCTACAAAGTGCATCTGATAAATTAGATAATCATTTGGAAAAACTAGTGAAAAGTCTCACTCGTGTCAGCGAGCAGTTATTTAGCATGAATTCAAATTTCGTTAATGATTCAGAGAAGACTCGACAAAACGCCATTTTAAATCCCTTCGCCGAACCCCTTGATACTTCGATTTTTCGGACTGGACTGAAAAAATCTCTATCACAGGAACCCGCGGAAAGTAACCCTCGGACCAGCGACCCGTATGCAAAACCCGAGGAAGTTGTAGGTTCACCTAGCGGACACGCGGATTCAAATTCTGACGAGTCCGAGGAAGAGGTTGTTCTAGTAGGAACCAACATTTATAACGATTCGGTAAATAAATCACGAAGGATTGTCTTTACTTTGCAAGTTGAATTACCAGGAATCGTTCTAATCAGATCAAAAATCCGGTTTCGAATAATTTGCAGAATTTTTTTCGAATCAACGTCAGAAAATAATCATAACCAAATTAACGTAACATTTTTTCATAATATCAGTATATGAATACGATACCTTTGGTCACAGCGTTCTCTTGCACTTCGGAGCTTATGACATGGAACTCCGAATCAACGGCTAGCTTTGATGAGGAAACCGGAGTCAAGCATGGGCGTCTATCACCTGATATAAATCTACTACCGGAAAAAAAACCGTACCACTATAATCCGGACGTGTTTTCCCATAAGTATAGCATAGCCAAAGAGGAACCAGTTTCTCCGGAATTCTCTGATCTCGAGTCTATTTCCCACACCACCTTTTCTCTATCGCCTGGGATCTCCATAGTAAAGGATGACTGTCTCTCACCTGACACTGCTCACTCTCCGTACTTCGAACCAAATATAGAGATTTCAACGACGCCACCACCAGAATTCAATGATAATGAAGAGTCATCATGTGTCTCGGGGTCTAGCGTTAAAGATGAAAGTCAATCTTCATCGGATGAGAGGTAAGGGGTTGAGTTAAAATCGTCCGGTGTAATTTCAACAAACGACCCTGACAATGTGCCTTTCACAATTTCAGTGAATCCTCGGACGATAGTCGTGTCACCTTGGAAGATGGAATGCCTGGTTCAGAGGATTTAGAAAGTGACGTTGACATGATTGATAAGATACTGGAGGCGGAAAATGACCTTCCGTCAAATTTGTTACCATTGACGACTAGGAACGAAATTATTAATGTGTCAATTCCAAAGCCCGAAGTGGAGTTGAGGCCAAATATGAAACTTATTGAAATAGGCACCATACTTCACATTGTCGAAAATCAAGTAATCGTCCAGTCTAACATGTCCGGTGAGACACAGGTCTTGGATTTCGGGACAGTTTTGTTATTGCAAGGTCCGAGTGTCTTGGGAACAGTAAGAAATTTCTACTCGTAAATTCGCGAAGAACAATTTGTTGATTGATTCAATTGACTCCTTCGTACATATATTATTATTATATTAGATATTTGAAACCATGGGACCGGTAAATCGGCCATTATACGTGATTCGATTCAACGAAAAAAGTGAACTTAATGAGGAAGTGGTGGTGAAAGATGCCAAGGTGTTCACTTCTCCTGAATTGATAAAATACGCGTTCACCCCGATAATCCGAGAAGCGAGAGGATGTGATGCGAGTAACATTTATGATGAGGAAGTGAGCGATGAGGTCTGTGGGATAGGTTTATTCTGCATGTCTAGTGAGATTGAGAATAACAAGTTGCTTTGTTCGCGGAACAGGGATTGGAATTTTCAGATGACGAGAAAGAAACGCAACATAGGAAATGGTTGAAAAGACAGAGAACTCGGTGAGACTATGAAACATCTTTCCACATCATTGGAAAAATATTTCTTCCCTTACGTCTTTACACGTACACTTACTGTATCCATAGATATCATCAACATGATGAAGCCAACACAACGGAGAAAGTCAAACCCAGTGAGGAAACTCAATCGGCCGTTGATGAGATGATTGATGCTGCGGAGTTAATTGATGTGATAATACCCAATGGTAACGTGTTGCAGACGACGAATACCGTCTCCTCTGGTGAACCGACGCAACTAGGCTCCAACAGGGATAGAAGTAGAAAGAGAAGCCGAGGAAATCGTGGTGGACGTGGTAATAATAACAACCGCGGAGCAAGATTTACAAATGGCAGTAGGTCGCATGAAGATTCGTTTGGTTACAACATCTTATCCAGGCCAAGGATGCCGCCACCTTCATCATAACTTACCTTTTTCAATAAGAAGCAAGGATGTAAATATTTTTAATCCCTATATCGTGTTAACAGATACCCGATTGCGGGACATTTACTTTTCCGGAAAAAAATTTTTTTTTTGAGTAATATAATGTCAAAGGTTGCGTTGTGAATATTTAATAGATTTGAAATAAAATCATTCGGATTCTCATATCCTTTTTTTTTTTTTTTATTATTGCTTTGGTCGATAACCAACGTATCATTAAATTCTCATGCATGTTTTAATAAATATGAAATAAATAAATAAATAAAAAAATAATAATAATAATTAAATGAAGGGAGGGTGAAATCACCAATCTATAATGTCGAACACGCAATACATCACGCCATTTACAAGAGGTGTTAAGTAAATATTTCAAATGGTGTGACAGAGTTTGAAATTACACTGCCAACTAAATTCTCGGATTTCAAAAATTGAAGCGGGAAATTAACCAAATGTCCACGGATATTAGATAATTTATTCGCTATTTCATCGGGATCTGCATTGGGGTTCGCCACATGACCCGTCGGCACTACCGATGGATCGGGTACAAACTTATCATAGTGCTCCCAGTGAGTAACTAATTTATGATGAAAAGAGAATTCCTGTTAGAATTGATTTCTCGTCAACAGAATTCCAAGTTACGATGTCCTACCATTATCGTCGGGAACGCATCTAAACACCGAACGGAATGTATCGGTGTTGTGTTGCGCCGTGGTTTGCCAATACGCGTAAAATTCGTCTGACAAAGGATCCATGACCACCAAATCTTCCTTTGTGGGATGTATAACTTTTCGCGTTAATTCTTGGTCATCAAATAATTCGGTAAATTTGTCATCCTTGTCTTGCAACAATTCAAATAATATTTCGGGTCGAAGTGGAGGTAAACAACTTTTTGTGGGTTTGGAATGATCTTGATGTTCGACGAGACCGAGATGCTCTTTAAACAAACTACTACGCAGTGTGTATGCGAATTTGGAGGCTTTGTACTATAATGATAAAGAAGTCAATCCAAGACGTACAGTTAAATCAACGATGCACGAGTAAAGACGAACGAACCTCTTGACCATTCATGCGCGAGTCCACCGTCTGCGTGTCCTCCACGATAATCGCGATTTCAGAATCACGAATACCAAGCTGTGATCGGTCGTTTAAGTTGGCTATTAAAAAAAAGTTGACGATTAAGTAAGTCAGGTTGGATGATAATTAAAATCGATGGCATCAAAGTAATCCGAGTGATCAAAGCAACCGATCACCACAAACGAACCTGAACCAATGATGGCACGTTGATCATCAATGATCATTACTTTACTATGAATATATACTTCCTCGGTTACGTAATTATGCTTGGAGTCGGTCTGTTTAATACCGGCAGGTTTAATCGGATCACTGTTAACATAATCTGGGACAACGTTTGATTTTTCATCGGAAAATGAATCTCTGCTGTGGTCTCGAGAATTGGTTGCACCTCCCGAAATATCCAAGCCGTTTGCAATGGATTCAGATGGATCTTTTCCTTTCCCCTTTCCAGGATGAACGATCGTGCCGTAATTCCGTAAAGCGAAGAATGATATATAATCTTCGGGATTTATTCCGAAACTCGATATTTTTTCCAAGACTGACTTACCATCACGACAAATGGAGACATATTGCCAGTGCATTACCATGCTACGGCGCGTGATAATCAAGTTAGTCGTAACACAAAGAAGAATGAAACAGGATGATTGGCGAAAGGAAATGCGTACCGAATTGTTCCCGCATCTTTTGATTTCAGATCCGCCTCGAATGCCGGTAACAATGGCATGATAACGATAACGCGGAACTTTTCCTTTGCCTGGTGAGCTTTAACAATTCGCTCAACAAGGAACTGCGCAAGATTTTCAACTTCAGTGACAACAAATCGAAAGTAGTGATCAAAAGAACATCACGCTATTTAAAACTATTAAAAAGTTACCCCGCCAATTCGATTTTTAAGGACCGCGTCGGGATCATTCTCGGTTGATGTAACTATTTCAACAAATAAAAGAGTAAATAGAGAATAACAAACTAGGTAATAAGGGGATAGATGAATGATGGTGATGGCCTACCAAAGAATTGATTCTCAATATAAATAAAATGCTTGGCCGACCGAATGCACTCGCAATAAGCGTTATAGATGGAATTCTTGTATTATTGGTATCAAAAAAAAAAAAAAAAAAAGATGATGATACATTCATTCAACTCACTCCATTTCACCATTTCAACAAATAACAAAATCTAAGACAATCCGAAATATCTACCTCATCCTTAACTCCGCTGCTCCAAAATGCACTACTACGTAAAAGCTGTACCCTACACGTTCCACTAAATCTGGTCTCATCTCGGGTGCTGACGTATTCGCCTTTTGGTGTTAGGAAAGGTAGGTCTTCGCGTTCACCGGACTTTTCTTCCTTAATAAAATTCCATCTTTCCACAAAGTGCCTGGCCACGTCTCTCGCCGGAGTACCGATCTAAATTTCAATATGCATCAGGATTTAGCACACCTGATGACACGCGTTTGAGAAGAATTAACAAATTTCACACCGACCATGCCAATCGAAACATCGTGCCATGGCATACGAGGGGCTCGCGACCTATCTATAAGTTCGGCATTATAATCCGAAACTGTAAGATGGTTCGGAATTAGTGGGTGGAATGCAAAAGTCTGATCATCAAATCCTCACGCAAGAATCCCGACTCACCATTTTGAAAATCTTTTATCCTCGGGTTAGAATAATCTTGTCCAGGCCAGATTATTGGATTTTCATCATGCGCATGGTAGTCAGATAGCTCGTGCGCATGTGTGTCATAACGTCCAAAACACAAATCCAATCCGCCAATGAACGCGATACGACTATCAACGACCACCATTTTCTAAATATTCAAAAATCCGCTCAATGAACTTATGTTTGACATTGGATGCGTGATTGCTCGAAAATTCATACCTCGTGATGCTGAAAAGACGAACGGAGAAATAAAATTGATTTAATGACGCGTACGGCGATATGCATGTGCCAGGAGACCGTAAAAATTTGGATGATATATTGAATTTAGAATTCATGTAAAATATCTCCAAATTTTCATGAGCACCTGGACAATACGACAAAGGATAGTGATCTCACCGCCCAAAATAACGTCCCTTCAACACCGATATGATCCGGATGACGTTGAACTACGCGTGGGAGATTAATGATGGCATCATATTCACATTAGACAAACGAATGAGATGGTCGTGCCGCATAAACATTCGTCGCGACGGATTGATGAACACATTATGTAGCAAACCTCGAATATTCTTATGAAGATCCTGAAGGTAAAATTTGGTGTGATGGGAATCCAACGTCAATGCTAATGTGACCTCCTTGTACACCACAATGTATATCATCACACCCTCTTCTGCTTTCTTTTTAAGCAAACGATCTAAACGGAATTCCTCATTCTTGGATGGAGGTCGACGGAGATACTACATGAAGTTTTAAACAAATGTTTCCAAGATATTTTGTGAATTTCCGTGCGCGCGTGCTAAAACAAATTCTCGGTGCTCACCATTTCTGGAGATAGCCACCAATCCTCAATATAAATCTCTGATCTCGCGGCCAACAACGCTTGTGAAACAGCATAAAAATAATCTTTGCCATCAACGTACCACTTAACTTTTGTACCTTCTCGGATGGGTGCGTATGAATCAAATCTGTGTTGTCTAACCCATGGAGAGGAGAGTTTGATTCTATTTATGCTTTCCATGAAATCCTTGGTGTGGCGCGTATCACTCTTGATTTCAATTCGTCTAAAACTATTCTCTATGGAAATATGGTCGTGAAGTTGAAAAATTTTGGATATCCCTTGTTGCACAAGTTTCTCACATTTAAAATGTTTGTCTAGAAGAAGCACATCAATCGGCCTTGTTGAGCTAATGTGCGAACAAAATGCGATATATCTGATGAATTCGCGTTGTCGGATGTTGTCGGATATAATTGATTCGTGAATGAAACGTATTAGGAGGAAAAAAGGTTAGGGAATAAAGGATACGAATCACGAACTATCACCCATTCTCGTTCCCATTTTTCGGATCGTCTTATAAAGGAACACATGGGCTTCTTAATTCGCTCCACTTTTGCTTCCATGTACCCCTCTTTCCCCTTCCACCCCATATCAGTGGTGATGGAAATCGCGCTGAGCTCCAGGAATTCATAGAGGTCATAGGAAACATAGAGAGCCAAGGACTTTATCAATTCGAGGAGATAATTTTCCAATGTTCTGCGTCTTTCGAGGGCATTCTCCTGATACCCCGTGTTACGCAACACGTTCGTCTTAAACCAGGACGTAATGCCGGACGGGAATTTCGGGATTGACGGTAATTCCGTCCTTCGAGTCAGATTGACATGAAGTAAAATGAAATCAAACCCCGTTCGTTTTACCACCCATTTGACATCACCATACTCCAACTCAATCCTGAAGATGCTTTGCCAATTATACAATTCGTCATCGATGTAGGAGTCGGTGACGGCAAGCTGATTTTAAAATTTCAAGTGAATAAACGCGCGCATATACATTCAAGTTTTACACTTAAAATGCATTTAAAAAACTCTTACCTTCAGTAGACTGATTATTATTGGAGGCTAAATGGTAATAAATAAGATTATTTGTTTATGAATTCTAATCTCCGCTAGCTCACGTGAAAGTGAAAAGAAATGCCAGCAATACCGCTTTACGCTCTCGGTGATCCCTTCTCGACCATAGGAACGGCACGAGTACTATGCCAGGAAGCGAGAGAACACCTAAACTTCCCACCGTTTGCAAGTGATCCTTCGATTGATGAGTCGCAAACACTCTGTTGACATTTGCCACATTAATCGCTTTACGAACATTGGCCTTAAAACTCTCTCGCGCTGATCGTGATGCAGATTCTATGTTTTGTGAGTTGTCGAAGGTGTGATCATGGTAAATAATGGTAAATTTCAAATTATCGAAACATAATGGGTTCTGCTCAAAAAAATTTTGGGGGCACCTCCGTTCGCATTGGATGGACCGGGTTCAGGATTCTCGGCATTTTGATCAACCGACAGACGTCTCATGATATCTGGTTCTTCCGGACGTTGTTCCTCAATGTAAGGAGCCAAAAGTCGACTTGCCGAAGGCGCAGTCGCCAATGATACCGGTTGTTGTGCACCGTTGTAACGTCTTGATTGTGGGATAGCCCTGGGTGTAATTTCGCGGGTAGCGGTAACGTTACCTGGTGGCTCTTCCTCGACGAAATTGAAAAACTTCTTTAACACTAGCCTCTCAAAATATGGGATTTCCTTTTTGTCTTCGCCTTCCGGGGGAGGTGGCTGCTGCGTGTTTTTGTCCAGATTTAATATCGAAAGAGTCTTGTTATCAAATTGCACCTTATTTTCTTGACTCTCGGGGTTCTCACTAGTAGAACCGTTTTGCTCGCTAATTTCCGCCATTGTGCCAACTGAAAAATTTCCTGGGTGACAACAATTTCTGAATTGGATTTACTATTTATAGCATTTTCCATTTTTTGATGAGGCATAATTCGTATGGCTCTGCACGCACCGCCAAGTGGCTCAGCATATTTGCACTACATAAATGCTCCAATAATGGAACTGATGAAAGCGGTATAGCATCATATATCACCTACATCATTATTGATTTACAAAGTCTATACACAATTCATAATCCATTAATCCTTGATTTAACAACCGGATTTTCACTCTTTTCCACGTGTTCCCCTCCTTTTACCACTTCCTTTTTCATCCGACGGCCCATTCATTCCCTTTGGATTCGATTCCATTCGACCTTCCACGATTGATTAAGAATAATGTTATTAATAAGGTTTCATATTATTATTAATCGTTTGTATCACCAAAGGGGTTTTTTTTTTTTAAAAATTGAATAAATTAGGAATGACAAGTCCTTTGAGAAAAATAGCAGGATCCCAATTTCAATTGTATATAATTGAAAACTGTGATTAATAAATTTTTTCACACCAAAAAGATAAAATCCTAGATTTCATTGAAATTTGATTCTTCGATTATTGTTATTATTAAATAATGGATTTTAGATATTAATCAAATAAAAATGAGATGATTGGAATGCAAGTTTGTTTTGACGATCATTAAAAGATACGTACAGTATATTCATATTTAAATAGTCAAAGATCAAATGGTTTAAAAAATCAAAAGAAAAATACTTTGAAATCCGTATGCTGTATAAGATTCGAAGTTTATCAAGAAATTCGATTTTATTTTAACATCAATTCACATCACATTCGCATTTTTAAATTGCACCTAAACTTTGAATGATATCAAATCTTTAAGAAATCTTTAATCAATCTTTAAGGAATCTTTAATCAATCTTTATCGCTATTTTAAGAATTATAAAAGCAATTAAGTTGATGCGCATGCTTTTTCCTTTCAAATATATACAGTATATAATTTTAAAAAAGTTATAAAATATTTTGTGATAAAATATCGGTATTATGATATTAGCTTTTTGCAAAGAAGAATAATTAATAAACGTATTTTCTAATTGGTTGAAACTATGAGGGTTGACATGCATACAGTACGTATTATTTCCTAATCAGTATAGATTTGAGATTAAAAAAAGAAAAGGAAAAGGAAAGTGCGCAAAGGGAGAAAAAACCTCCCCCACTTCTCAAAATATTTAATAATAAATAAAGCGATGCATTGCGGCACTCGGTAAATTTGTTCTTGCGATTGTTATTGCAAATAAATAGATGGATAAATAAATGCATCATATGCTGTTATTTATTTGCTTAAAAACTTATGATAAAGGGTTTGTTTTTGTCTATTTTTAAACGCACTTTAGAAAACATTGAATCAAAGAAGGCGTCATCCCCATGTTATTACGTATTTGTAACCTATATTTTCATCCACCTTATGATGCTTTTTTTTTTTTTTTTTTTTGCTTACGACGTAAATTGCGAGATTTTAATTGATCACAATTTTTATTATGTGTTAGGGGCTTTGTAAAAAAAAAAAAAAAAAAAAAACATAGCACGGTTTATATTATATGTGTAACATTATTATTGCCACTCGGAACCTAATCGCGTGACGATGAACGCTTATCATCCCGCAAAAAGAACATTTTAATACTAGCCGGGAGATTTGAGTTGCATGGGAAAAAAAAAAAAAAAAAGTTTGAAGATAGTCATTCGAATTGCTCGATTATCCTTAACGGAATGTAACAAGTTTCATTCTTAGTTAGCATTATGCCTGCATATATGGAAATAATAGCTCACCAAACTTTTCCAAACAAAAATTTCTTTTCGGTAAACTTGCGAAACTTACTGTAGATCTGTATGCGCTACTCTTCCCTTAAAGGTGCGGACCGTTTAGCTATAGTTTTCGGGATTTGCTGGTCAAAAGACTTTGATCGATGGATCTAAAATTTCAACTTTGAGTTCGATCATTGCTGAATTATTAATTACGAAGAGGGGTTGAAAGAAAACTCCGTCCCCAAAGTGTTGATGCGTGAAATCAAAAACAAGGATCCCTTCGCCAAGAAGCGTTGTAAGCATACGCGCTTGATTATTACGGTGACGTCATATTTCAGGATTTTAATACCTTAATTGTATTTCAAATTTTACAATGAACAAATAAAAAAAAATAATAAAGAAGGCTTGGTATAAAGAAAAAAAACCATGATCACCAGGGATTGTGTGTGTAATGATAAAATCGAATATATGCATGCTAAATGTTGGCGTAATAATTACTAAAAAGGAATATTATTTTAATAACACGTTGCATCTCCTTACGGATGCGGAACGGTAACGTAATAGCATATATCACCGTATTGCATTCTCGCAGTATAAGCCGAAAACATAGCAGAACAATGCATATAAACCCCTCAAAATAAATGCTTATGCAATCTTACTCCAGAATATTAATTTGTCGCCCTTATTGTATATAAATCTCTTCTTTCCCTCAGATTTTTCAACTCAGTTTGTTATTGATTTTTTTTATTTTTTTTTTTCGACCCAATCCATTTACGACAACACTCTCATCCACACGTCCAAAAGTTTCAACAATATCTTTTCTAAAGGGTTTACAAGGTTTTTTAGCAAACATCCTGAAATGTTTTCGGAAAAAGATGACTAGATCAAGACACACATTTCAGCTTGCTAACGATAATCGGTATATGATCGAACTGAGGTAGGTATTCTTCGATACATTCCCGATCCTAATATTGTTTTGTCAACTAAAAAATTACGTGAATCTTTCTTTTCCACCAAATAGCCTGCAGAAATCACAAAACCCCGAGATGATCGGTAAACTATTGGCTGCCGAAAAAATCATGGCCTCCGAAAGTCCAAGACTCGATAAACGAAACTCGAAAGCTTACCGAATCTTCAGGGATTACGAACCTCACCACATTCACGCCCAATTCAGAGTGTGCGACTATGAATTCTCAGAGCTCTCCCGTCAGAGTACCATGGATTCCATTAAACTCCAACGAATCACCCAACGACTCCAGAAGCCCGTAAGCCAAGGTTATCATCACGCCAAATACCTACTAAGTGGAATCTACTTCTTGGATCCCAATATGCGAGCGGAATCGGACAGGCTACTCAAGGAAGCCGCGGAATGGGAGCTTGTGGTAGACGATGAGGAGAAGATCTACATTAACGCCGAGGCGAAGATTGAATATGCATTTGACTGTTTGGTTAATAAGGGTAATTATGAAATGGGCAAACGATACTTGCATGAAGCCTATCTTACGAAAGATGAATTCCTGAGCGAACGAGTGAAGAAGTTCATGCGC